>SKCR01019477.1:0-170870 GCA_019454045.1 Zanthoxylum bungeanum | reverse complement strand
AGGGGGTGAATGGTTCTTTTTATAGGTTAGGGGATGGGTAATTCTTATTTGGTTAGGAAAGGGAGATTTGTGTATTAATTGGGATATATTTTTAATTAAAATGTGATAGGGAAAATCTTTAATTAAGGGATGTGATTTATGTATTTTAGGAAATGGATTTAATTTAATTTAGGAAGTTAATTTAATGTGTTTTAAATTAATTTAATTTAAGTTTAATTTAATTTGTTTAATTTATTTGTTTTAATTTAATTTATGAACGTTATTTAATTTAATTTAATTTGAAGTTTAATTTAATTTGTTTTAATTTAATTTGTGAGATGTGTTTTAAAATAGAGGTCCAACAAACGAACCCGAAGCGAAACAAACGAGTTAAATCCGACCGAATGCTAATTTCCAACTTTACCCTTCCAACGTCCGTTTCCCGCGAATTTCATGACTAAAGAGGTAGTGCCTCCATACGAGACTCATCATCGGGCTGATATGCAAAAATGCAGTGCCTACAAATGTCTTTTATAAGATAAAGAGATTGGGATTCACGATATATTTAGTCGAATTTAGATGGGATGACCTGCCCTATCGTAGAACTGAAAGCCTTCAAAGAAGCATAGGCTCAAACGAGTAAAGAACCAGAGTATGTGATGTATATAACAAATCTCAGAATTAAAGCCTCATATTGAACTCTTCACCGAACTAGAGAATGCAAAATTAGTAAAAGAGTAACACCCGAACCAGAAGCATGTGTAGTGATACCTTAACCTATTATAGAATAGAGCTTCCAAAGAAGAAAAGACAAAACAGGTTCAAGGAACTGAGATGAGGAGGAATAACAGAGGAAGTACGGCGGAAGAGAGCATGAACCTTAAGGATATTCTCAATAAGAAGTAGTATGATAGATAGTCGAAAATAAATCAGGTGTAAAGTTAGAAAAGGATCAGATAGATCCTGACAGAAGTACCTTAGGATGAGAGCCAACACCAGATATGTAAACATGAGAGTTCTAGGCTTATAGATGAGCAGTATGTGCAACTGTAATATGGGAAGCTAGTGAGATCACCACAATCGGAAGGACTTCAGGACCAACTCTGAACCTCCCAACCCTCATTAGATAACAACAACAAAGACGAATGTTGATGTTTGTCTCCAAGACATTCCTAGAAAATAGATAAATCCATGTGGGATACCAAGACATAGATCAACGAAATTGCAGTTATAAAATAAAGCAGGAAATGAGACAAAAAGAATATTAAGTAAAAGGTTTGGAAGTGAAAATGTCGAGGTGTGGCAAAAATAAGAGAAAATACTGAGTAAGCGATGAGGGAAATATGTAACAATAAAATTTCTCAATATTGGAATGAAACTAAATTTCTATTACGTCTTAACTCCGTAATCCATGTGAAGTAACCATTCATAGTTTAGGTTGACCTAACCACCACAGGTTTGGGATGGCGTTAGCCATAAGAATGGATAGTTTGGTATATGTGTAGTGTAGTATGGAATCGAGAAGATAGGTTTACTTCAATACTGAATTTAGTGCAATTGGTGAGTTATTAAGTTATAATTTACGTAAACGGTCATCAGATAAGGATGAAATTTACAAGTTTATGTATATTTGCATATATTTAATTAACCCCCCTTGATAGCGTAAGACTATGGAATAAAAAAGTTGGGGATATCCTAGAATACAATCGTGTATAGAGTACAAGTCGTGTGAAAGAAGGTTAACTAGATTTAGAATAACAACGAATTTATAGGTACAAGAAAAGTATGAACATTAGCTAGAATCGAATCGCTAGCATCGATGTCAATAACAAGGAATACAGTTCAAGCACAAGTATGCATATAAATAAGCCTGAAACTTTAGCCAATTGAGAAGGACCGTTAGAAAAAAAAATGTCTAAAATTAACATCCTAAGTGCAAGATACATCGGTAGACAGCATTAGTAGGCTAGGAAGCCCTAAGCCCTGTAGATAAACAAAGATAGTAAAACTTGAAGAAATGAGCTAATTAGCAATATAAGCTTAGCAAGGAGAATATATAGAGTTAGATGACTAAGATATGAAAAAGAATACCAAGATCAAGTCGACCAAATGGACCTAAAGAAATATCACGTACAAATATTTTTAATAGTTACAAGGATCACTCTTGTAAACTTGTTATTCAAGAATTAAGGCAGAATGTGAGGAAGCCTAATCATATAGAACATTGATATTTCCTAGAGAAAGAGAATCAAAAGTACCAGTTAAGAAGAACCCAATTGAATCAAAAAATGTTGAGTATAACTAGAGGATTAGAAATGAGGTTTCTTTGACGAATCACTATAGTTGTAGTCTGACAGTAGTATAGAGTATTCAGCGAAAATTTCATGAAATGAGAATGATGAATCACCTCCCAATCAAGAATGTAAGGGGATTACCAAACCCTGGTATAGTGTGCAGGCAGAGCAAGAAAAGTTATGTATAAAGTAGATTTTAAAATAAGAATAAGGACAATGTATTTCTTTCTAGTTAAATTGTAAACAAATAGATTGACGGTGATCTTAGTTAATAAGGCAAATTAAACCCAGATAAGATTTTAGTATAATGATAGTTATGAAGGTCGTCGAAAAGTAGTGTGAAATAGTTGAAGAAACAAAGATGGTTATGAGTATATAGTCAGTTGAAAGTTGGAGGGTTTATAAATAGCCGTGAACCCTGTGACTTATTGCAAGGTATTCGATATCATGAATTTCAAGCCTAGACAGATCTCAGATTCTAATTTTAAAGAGGACTCGATGACGAATCCTATTTAAGAGAAGGTGAATTTGTAACACCTCCGAAATCCCAAGGACTACTAGTTCTGGATGGCATAATGCATAATGTAAATCATATTCAAATAAGTGTGTGCTCATGAAATGACTTTGGACATTCGGTGAATTCCCTTGCAATTCTGATGCGGAACTTAGCTTACGTTCCATTCCAAATAACCCTTAGTATTTAGGGCATAACGTTTTCATACGATCTCATACTTTTATGAATTTTATACCATTTGAAAGCTAAGACCAAGACCTATGATTTCTACATTGGATATTATTTCATATTTGAATCTGAAGTAGGGCAAAAACCATGAATACCGGGTCTTCTACAGTAAATTTGGGAACAAGCTATAAAAGTGTGATGTCGCAAAATATGGACCATTCATTTGTAAAAAAAAAAAAAAAAAATCTATATGCACTATAAATAACAAACACTATTCACCATCTTTTGTTTCGCTTAAAGCACAAATTCTCGCTCCCAAATAACCTAAAAAATGCTTCATTTTCTCATGCCAAAAGTGAAAGGAAATTGGTAATTTCAAGATGTTTTCATGCAAAATAAGCTCCATATTCCCTTTCCTTTATTTATTTTTCAATTTTGGGTAAGGAAACCAAAGACCCAATTTTGTGCAATGCATGCCCTAGAATTTGGATTTTCTTAATTGACATTAAAGGTGTTATTAGAATGCATTTTGGAGAATGAATTGATAGCACCGAGTATGGAAGGAAGCCTTTGTGTATTTGAATGTGTTGAGGGATTATTACTTGTGATTTAATGATACTAATTAAAGATTTGTGTTGGCTGATAATGTGAGATGATTTTTGATCAATGTTGAGGTTTAGAAAAGTGTTTATGTTTGGTGTGAGCCTAAGGGTATGGGGATTACTTGTGAATGGCATTGAAGAGTTGAAGCTTGACCCTTAAATCGGTTTAGTGTCGCAATGCCAAACCCCAGCATCACGACACGTACTAGACAGAAGCTCACTGCCTAGGTCTGATCAAGTTGGTGTCGCGACGCATAGCAAGCAGAGGCTCTACCTTAGGTCTGAACCAGTAGGAGTCGCGACGCGTAACGTACGGTGTCACGATGCACGACCAATTTCCAGAATCATATTTTACCCTTTCAATTATAACCTAAGATGTTAGAGGCTACCCTTAGAGTTTCATATCATCTCATATACACATAATTTATCATGTCATAAACGTAGGATATCTTATAGCGATGATAATTTCGAAGCAAATTCCATACTTCGAAATCTAATTTAGTTACCTATAAAGGTTATCGCAAGAACCAAAAATTCCTTCGCAAAATGAAGTTATGTTAACGGGACTCCGAATTAGTAAGTGGACAATCTTTCCTTAAGTAGATTTTCATTATATTATTTTTAATATCATACTTATTTTTCCACATTTAGGGCGTTAGCTGAGTTTACTTTCAGATATATTTTGATAAAGAATGTTTTGAGAAATGATTCATAAAAATAATGATTACAGATGCACGATTTTATATTTTCGAGGCATAGAGGAAAAAGCCACCTCAGTATGTAACTTGACTCATATATGGAATTGACATATTCAGATATCGTGTGCACATGCAGTTCAGGACTAGGGATGATAGATGCCCATATATCCTAGATTCAAAGTCTGGAGGGTAGTATATATCTACACCCCATCTCTAGTTTAGTGGCTTGGGAGACGATGATACGTAAAGCCTCAAGACCATCATATTTTACGGCTAGAGGGACGGCGATACATAATGCCCATAGACCCTATTTTCAAGGACAAGTAGTAGCATGCTTTGTGCGTCGGCGATACGTAATGCCTTAAAATCATGAATTTGCCCTCCTAACTCTAGTTTGGCGTATAGGGGGACGGTGATACGTAACGCCCCCATGCGTCAGGTTTTCTACAAACTTTCAGATAAATATTTTCCAAAAATATATTTTTAGAGACAACTTTACAGAAAATATGATTTCAAAACAGAGTTTTCATAAGAAATTATTTTACGAAATTTTTCAAAAATTTCAGACAGAAGTAGTTTTCGGAAAACATTTCCATAAAAGAAATGGTTTCCAAATAAGGAAAGAGATTTCAAAAAAGATGACTTGAGATAAATTCGATTGTAGAACCATGGATCTTTTAAGAAGTATTTGAATTCTTATTTTATTTTAATTGTTCACTCACTTAGATAGTTCAAACGATCTAATCCCCCCTCAGTTTCTTTGTTTTGCAGGTCACTTGGAGGACGAGCTCGAGAGGATGGATACTGAATGCAATCACTAGGGTGTTCGGTCCACCAGTTCAAGTTAGGGATAACATCCAGACATGTTAAATAAAATCCAGTACCAAATATTTATAAAATAAAGTTATGTACAGGTATTTTGTATAGAGTTGTTAAGATAAATTATGTTGATTATTTAATTGTGCGTATTGTGGTATATCCTATGTTATGGGTTTGGGCAATGGTCCCATACATGAGATTATGCTTAAGAAAAGAGTATCAATATTGTTCATAGTTGGAATGTCAGAGGCTCAAGGTGATAGTATGACCTACTCTCTGCTGGTAGCATCTCCCGGATTAGGGATGTTACAAGAGAATAGAAGTGTTTAGGGAAGCTTTGGAAGATATCTATAACATTTCAAAAAAAAAAGAATCAAGATTGGATCTTGGAGTGAAGCTTGCTTGCATTGGAATCAAGATTGGATCTTGGAGTCAAGCTTGTTAATCCTTGGACGTTCTTCAACCATTTCAACAAAGAAGAAGTAGATTGGATATTGCATCAAGCTTACTAGGTAAGTTTGAACTTCTTTTAAGCTATTTTATTCATTGGTGAGTTTTTCATTAGTGAGACATATGGTGATGAATTATATATTGGGTACATGATTATATAGCTTAAAGTTGAAATAATACTAATAAATTATGTTATGATGCTTTGGAAGTATAAACACAATATGCTTGTTAATTAGGTCAAAGATGTTCATCTTGGACATGAAATAATTAATAAGAGTTTAGAACTCTAGATTAAAACTTAAAGCTATGGTTACCATTATAGAATCACTTGACCATCTTCAGGTGAACTACAATTGTTCATGAGATATTTCATAGTAGGATTTTAAATTGGTTTGTGTTGTGATTCAAACAAATTCATATGTGTATTTAGAATACATGTATGTTATATAACATTTTTTGTGGTTGGTTTTGAAGTTAAAATTAGTCTTACGGTGTATTGAAATGGTATGAGAAAATTGGAATAGTTTAGGATTGTTTTGAAGGTTGAAATTGCTCACTGCCTATTTTAACGTCGGGACACTGAGCATCAAACCTCCTTGCGTTTCGACTTCGGAGCGTCGTGACTCCCAACTTCCGTGTCGCAATACCGAGAGCTGATGAACACTAAAATATCATTTTCTTTGTTTTAGAGCATCCGGACTCCGATTTGGTCCTCTTTTTTCCTATAGACTCATATCATAATCTTGTTTTCATTAAAAAATTTTAATTATTTTAAATACAGTGTAACATCCTCGATCTGGGAGATGTTACCGACAGAGGATGGCAGTACTAACCCCATTAGCCTCTGACTTCTCGACTGTATTCTAAACCATTCAAATGCAATATCATGCATGGAGACCATAACTCGACTGAACAATATAAAATACTTTTACTTTAATTAACTATGTATTCAAAATATCATTTTCTTACAACTCTTTAATGGTTACCTATACTGACTTATATGGCACTAATGAATGCATACAACTACTTTGACTTTGAACTGGACTCTTATTGTAACATCCCGCCTAGGCCAGGATGCTACCGGCAGGAGACAGGCTTATCCTGACTCCATAAGCCTCTGACTCTGCCGAAATTTCGACATGACCTCTATTAAAATCGAACAACCTGGATCAAGTCCAGCACATTTATACAACTTATAGGACCCAACACGCAATCTGATACTAAAATAATCAACTCAAGACACCATGTTATTGGGCTCCATGCCCGAAAGTACGTATAAACAAAAACTTTTACAAATAAACTTATACAACTCAATCCTTTTATGGCTAAACTAATACAACTTGATTCTGGTACTCCCAAGACCTGGTGACTGGTTGACTGTAACGCTGCTATCCGGCTTCTCAAACAATAATGTCCGTGGTCGACAGTTCTGGCCACCAACCTGCAAAACTCAAACAACGTTGAAATGTAAGTCATAGGACTCAGTAAATAACTATGCCCATCATTCATGCATTTTCTTTTAAGTCATTTTACCATGTTTTTGCTGAGCTACTCTGATATCTCAACACTACCCACCTACTCTTTACTAATCTTGTTGGGTTATTTATCATACTTACATTTCTTTAATTCCATTGAAATATCATCAAATCAGATTTAAAAATTGTTCTTCCTATTGAAGAATCACCAACTGCATATACACATATATGTACTCATATTATCATACATTACCATTCACAATGGTTCCTCATATGAAACATACAATACATACAAATATCTTTTATGTACCAATATCAACTTTATATGCATGTGAGTGTAGTAATGCAATTATGCAGTGCTTACGTAATCCTTGAAAACCTTTGTTGAAAAATGGTCTTCTGAAAAGCTTTTAATAAATATTTTGTCTTTCTAAAAGTGTGCTTTCTGGTTTCTGAAAACTGGGTCTAAAATTTGTTTTCTAAAAACCATTTACTAAAATCTAACTTTGAAAACTTCATTTTCTAAAAGATCTTTCTGAAAATTATATCTGAAAACTAAAAACTGAGAAATTATTTCTGAAAACTGTTCACTATAATCTGATTTCTGAAATCAAGGCACTGAAAATTTGAAAACTGTGTTCTGAAAAACTACTTACATTCAGGACCATAACTCAACTGGACGTCTCTCTACACCCAAGACCATAACTCGACTGGGTGTACTCGGTGCCCAGGACCATAACTCAACTGGGCATCTCTAGAACTGGTGGTACCCTACGTCCAGGACCAATACTCAACTGGCAACGTAGAGATCTACACCCAGAACCATAACTCAACTGTAGTGTAGCCACCTAGTTCTGAAATCAGGATTTCGGGACCCTGTAGCCCCTAGTCCTGCTTGAGGATCTGAGAACGTCCCCTCAGTCCTCCACATGTGCACATGCTACTATATCCGTCAATTCCAAAGTATCCGTCAATTCCGAACTTTATCTCAAGTTACATACTGGGGTGAGGTTTTACCTCATATCCCGAAAACCATAAAATCACATTTTATGTTTTAAAACTGTAAGAAACGATATTTTGAAATACGTTCTTTTCAAAAGCATCGGAAATTTTTCTCAATCACAATGCATAAATATACATATGCATTTTATGCTTTCACTGCTTTCTTACATGCTTATCTTTAGGCTGCCAAATATTCACATGCATATCTATAAACTAATGACATATGATTTCTATTTGTTTTCGTGCTTTTACCCATAGTTGTGTTTATATACTATGTGCTTAAACTCAGTACATACATGTTACCAATATTACATCAATCCAAACTCAATCGTACATGCACTTGTATATTCAACTGCAAGAAACTGATGAAATGACATTATATGCTGTCTCACATTATATTTGGTTTATAAATCACTAATTATGCCACTATACCAGTCTGAATTTGTTTCACAAATCACTGCATGCACAACCGTACCAGTTTTGCTAAAATTGCATTTATCTCACTATTTGAATTAATGCTAATCGTCTTTTTTTTTCTATAGTGATTCCAAGGAACTAATATGTTGAGGAGGGTTAAAATATATATATATATATATATATATATATATATATATAAAATTACCAAGTGAGAAGAAACAACTAAAACTTATACATTTATTATTTTCAACAAGAATTTTACTCTTAAGTATTAATGAAAATATATTAATATGACAGCAATCCTTCGATAATAACTACAAATATACTTAATAATATAAAGCATAGGCACCATGAAGATGTACCTGACTATCTATTCAATATATAATTTATACAACATAGATAAAAACAATATGTGTAAGAGCTAATACGTGATTTTATCAACCCTACGAACTCTTTAAATTAGTAAGGCTAACCCATAATCATTGATCATGAAAATTAAGCTTTTGAATCAAAGTGAAATATCTTACCTATCTAAAAGAAAATTTTAAATGCCAAAGGTAAAGAACAGGTAATATGTTTCAGCCCTCATTACTATAAAACACCAGTAAAATCAATTATACAATTTCCATAATACAGAATTCCAAACAGTATGGTTACTCAAAGACTTGAAATAGACTAAAACTTTAACTACACTACAAATACAAAGAACCAAATCTTACATCTCTTTTATCGAACAAATGATACTAATGATCGGTTACAGATCCAAAAACAGTAGCATTATCCTCTTCTAATCTTCCTAATCCAATTTCATTCGTCAACATATAAAAGAAACTTATATGTTTTCCATAATGCATATTATTCTCATTATGTAATATTGTTAATAATCATCATTCGAGCATTTATTTTATTATTTTTATTTTTATTATCATTATTATTTATTTTATTATTTTTTTATCCCAAACTAATGAAATTTTACAAGTTACAGAAACTCCAAAATTTTCCCTCAAATCCTAGGGTTCTACCAATTTCCCCAATTCCTTTAACCTTGTCAATTTATCAATTCATCAATGCCATCGAAACCCAATTTCACAAAACTAATCAAACCCAATGAAATTTATAAGAACAATGTACTTACTTGTCTCATACCCACATATACGCACGATAAATACACTGGATTTATTTGTTTTGGGGCTGCTACTTTCTCTCTTTCTGCTCGACTCATTCTCTGCTTCTTCTCTGCTGTTCCAGCGTGACCAGTGCAGTCTCTTTCTCATTTCTTTCTTGGCCTATTCTTTCTTCTGTATCTCTCGGCCTCTCTCAATCACTCTCTCCTCTCCCTCTCCTCTCCTTTTTAGTCTTCTCTCTTCCTTTCGGCCTCTGCCTCTCTTCCTTTTCGGACTGTGCCTCTCTTCCTTTCGGCCTCTCCCTCCCTTTCTTTCGGCCTCCCCTCCCTTTCTTTCGGCCTTTCCTCCCTTTCTTTCGGCCTCTCCCTCTCATTTTTCTTCGGTCCTCTGTGTGTGTGTAATCTATTGTTGTGTGTATGGTGTGTGTCCTTCCTTATTTCACACGTGTACATGCTTATTTAATAACCAATGAAAAATCTAGATTTGTAGATATTATATAGGTGTGTAACTTAATTAAAATTAATCAAACAAATAATATATGTGTGTATTTATATCTAGAAATATCCAGAATTACTATTATTAATATGGTAATTTTTAATTTAATCTTTCAAGCGTAATTATTATTGTTTTCTAATTAATTTCTTGAAAGAAAAATCCTTAATTTATTATAAAAAAAAAAAAAAAAAAAAATTAACCTTGCGCTAGGACGCGACCGCACGCGTGAAAAATAAAATTTTCGCTAATATTCTATAATACTCGGGATATTACACTTATGCTCTATGACTCTGTACTGATGGACTCCATCCCTAGTGACTACATCAGTAACCGTCCTCCCGAGCTCACCCTCCGAGTAACCTGCAAGATACAGAAACTGGAGTGGGGGTTAGATTGCTATACGATCTAAGTGAGTGGACATGAATATGAAAATCTCAAAGTAAAAAATGAAATCTTTAAAACTAAAACTTTTAGAAAAATCACTTCATATGAAATCTCTTTATAAAACTGAACTTTCTAAAATTAGCTTTTAATCTCTGGTTTCTGAAAACTATTTATGAAATCTAGTTTTTGAAAACTGTTTATTAAAATCTGATTTTTGAAAACTATGTATGAAGATCTGAAATATGTATACTGAAAATATGAAAACTGGAAACTGCACTATGCCTAGGACCATAACTCAACTGGACGTGTTCGGTAACAACTCAACCGGGTTCTGAAACTGATAATACTATACTCCCAAGACCATAACACAATTGGGAGCCTCTTAACTGATGGTACTATATGCCCAGGACCATAACTCAACCAGGCATCTCTTAAACCGGTGGTCTATGCCTAAGACCATAAATCAATTGAACATAGCCACAAACTAGAACTGGGGGTGCGGATCAATGCTACCACCCAAGCTCTAAAACTAGGGTCTAGGGGTGTTGCATATCGCTGTGCCCTAGCCCTGCTCAACGTGTGCACACAGACCCAATCCGTCAATTCCAACTATATCTCAAGCTATATACTGGGGTGAGTTTTTCACTCATGCCCGGAAAACATAAAAACTCATATTTTAAAACTTAAAACTGTAAACAATTTCTTCTAAAAATCTTTTACTCACTCGAAATATAACTGTAAATAAAATAAATGTAAATAAATTTTTCTAATATCTTAAAGCGTGAAAATATAAGTATGAAACAATGATGACGAAATAAAAATCAGTTTCAAGGAAAAAGTGTCCACTCACAGTGCTATGGAAAATCGAGAGTGATTCACGGTGTGGGAGACCTTCTAGTATCCTGGCATCAATTTAAGATCCATACAATCGTTAGTTTCCATAACTCGGAATATCTTCATATGGTATAAAAGAATATAAAATACATGGACACATAATCTTCCCAAAAATTAGAGATATCTATGGCATTTAGGAATTTTACGGACTTAGGTTTGGAGTTAAGCAAGTGCAGAAGCGGAAACTTACTTTACGTTAATCGTTAAACAATTCACTGCATGACACCCAAATTTGGAAATTCATTATAATTAATCGGAAATGAACCTGAAGTTAAAATTTTAATAGAATTGTCATTAATGTATCAAGTTTATGTTGGTTTTTATAGATCTTAATTCTGATTTCAGAAACTCAAGTTATAGATCAAAGTTGAAGGGCTGTCCGACTGGAAAACTGGGCATTGGGGCAGCAGATCGCCCGATTTCAAAAATTTGATCCGTTCTCGTCTTAAGTCTAAATATTCTAAATTTTGGATATGTTACTACCTTATATGTCTAGTTTATCCAGAAATTTACGCTTCATCAATCGGACATCAGAAACGTAACTTATAAGCAATTCTTCACAGCTTGTCTGGAAAACATCCTAAACCAACATCGCCAAGTAACTTTCTTATTTCGCCTTCTTTTCTAATTCCAACAATCCAACAACCCCCAACAGAATTTTAACCATTCTAAGAACCATTTATACCATATGAATTTTGTTTATTTTCTTCAATTAATTGAAGTGTGGCATTGTATCGAACACTTGCTATGCAGCATGCCTAGACCCCCCATTCTTACAACCTTAAGTAACTCTACCCCCATTTTGCATAACCATCAATTTATATTAATTCCATACATCCTCAATCAAAAACATCACATCCAAAACATAAATTATCATCATATAACACTCCAAATCATTTCATTTTTACTCAAATTCATCATTCATCATCATTCTTACTAAACCCACAAACTTGAATAACAAATCTAAAACTACTCATTTCATCAACTCAAAACTATCCAACTTCATTAATTCAAGTCATCAACTTACTACAATCTTCCAACACTTCCAACAATCAATTTATAACCCTTTATATGCACTTTTACCAAATCTTACTCAAACCCAATAAATTGGGGTTTTATCAATATTTCATTGTTTCAAGCAAAGAATTATACAATCATCATCATATCCATGTCCATAATATAATTCAAGCATCAAATCATCAAATTCATCATTTGAATAAAATTTGAGTTTTTGGGTTCCTCACCTATTCCTCTTGTTTTCTCCATTTCATAACTCTTCAAGGATTGCCAAGCCTCTTTTCTAATTCTTTTCTTCCTTTTCTCCTTCTTTTCTTCTCTTCTTCTTCTTCTTCTTCTTCTTCTTACGTTTCCTTCTCATTTTTTCCTCTTCATTTCTATTTTTAATTTTTTTGGAATTAGTAAATAGTAGCCCCTTTATATAGTGGACCCAATTGATATTTAGAAAGTTGTAGAATAGTGCAGAAAAATGAGGAAAGTTTGAGAATCTTCCATGTAGCCCCAAAATCATAATTCATCCAGAATTTAACTTGCATTTTTGACCTAGTTCTGGTTCGATTTTGGAAATATGTTCAATGCAGAAGTTGTAGGTCTCGATCTCATATTTTCAACGATATAAAATTCATAAAAACCGGAGATCGCATGAAAACATTACACCCCAAATACTATGGGTGGTCCAAAGATAACACGGTACAGTCCCATCCCGGGATTTCGAGAAATTAACCGATTGTCCCCAAAATCATCTTATGAGCATATTTGAGTCTCAACATAATTTATTTTATGTTATATTCGTCTAACAGTACCATGGCGTTATAACGTAATAGTAACTAAACTACCGATTGTTACAAATTATCCCCCTCTTAAATATGATTCGTCCTCGAGTCCTTTATTGGTGTCTAACTCGCGGTCTTACTAGTTTCGAGAAAATCCAGAGATGCTGCTATACTTATCTTCTTGTCTATAGCATTTACTAGTTATTTGGTTTCTCTTCTCTTCTAGACATTTACTTATGCTTCAATTCTTAACTTGATAAGATTCTTAGGGGCTAATACCTTAGTTCTTATTAAAGATTCTACCAATACTTAGTATTCCTTTGTTTTATTTATCTAACTTGATTCTTATTATTCTTTCTCATCACTTAACTATTAGCTTTCTATACGTTTCTTACAACTTTCAGCAGTCTATAAGCTTCTCTTTTTCAAGTTCCAAAATTTCTGATTCTTAAGGGGTTTTAGGATTTTCTAACTTACTGCCAATATCCTGTAGTTCGAGAATTTATTACCTATGATAATCTTAGTTTCACACTAACTTATTTCTTCATTTCCGTAATGTGATAAGAATCTAGAAAACCACCCATGTCCGTGGCTAAACCATCCCAAACCCGTAGTGGTTGGTCTTCTTTAACTAGGGTTGGGTACCTCATATGATCATTTAATCCAAAATTTTCCTTGCTATTACTTACCATTACCTATTTCTTAATAAATACCCTTTGTTATCATAATAGCACTTTAACAGTCTTACTCTCTGAACTTTTCTTAGTACTCATTTGTCCTTTACTTCATTATGCCATCTACTAAGAACTTTTGGGTCTATATTCCTATCTTCTTACCGGGGGAAATTTTATTTCGATACTATTCCAATTTAACATCTTCCTTTCTGATCCTTAGTAACTTCACTAGTTTATCCTTGGACCACATCCGTAGGTCTCATCTCTTTGATCTTTCTTTACTATTCTTTTTTATATTTTTTTGCCTTCTATACTCGGTCGCATGCTAGAATACTTTCTCTTATTGATTCTCATTATGTGGTAAATTTGTTTTCTTTCTTCTATATCATACTAAACTTCCGCCTATATTTACTTAATATTTCATCTCGTGTTGTTATTACTTTTTGACAATCTTACTTTCAGTATCTATATCTGTTATCCTTTTCACTTTTTCTTCTGCTTCTCCCTATAACTGAAACTACTATAGGTTACACTCCAAGTTCATCCTTGTTACTGGTGTCGATCGAGGGTTGGGAGGGTGGGAATTAATCTTGAGGCTTTTCTATTACAGTGTCACAGCGACACATACCTTTTGCGTAAAACCCTTGTATATATCTGTCTGATGTCTTTTCCTATACTGGGTCTTACTTTCTAAAATGTTTCTGACTTACCTTTTCTAACTTTACTCCTGGTCCTTTTTGCTTTGTTTCTATACAAGTCCTTCTAGAAGCGCTCTCTAGCAAGTTCCATATATTGTTTCTTTACCCTCTCTGTTGCTTAACTCCATGCAATTACTATTTTTTTTTTCTCTGGGTACTATCGTAATCTCTTTACTATCTTTCTTAAGGGGCTCGTTTTGCTATGAAGGTTTCTTTCTAATCTTAGTCCTTTGACTCCTTATTCCTTTACTCCTTTGAAAACTTTATTTACTTCAACTACTAAGGTCATCTTCTACTAAATCTTTGGTCCACATATTACACTCTTCCTAAAATCTTCCTCCTACTCAATACCATAAGCTATCTTGTGATTTGTCTCATCTTATCATTTGCTCTCATTCACTAGTTCTTTTCTTTACTAAGTTCTAGAGTTCCATAACTATTATCGATTCTTCACTCTATTATTTCTTCATTATGTTATCTTTGCGCCCAAATATACTAAATTTTCTTGTTGCTCTTCTCATTTCTCAAGCGTTTTCATACTTACTAAGATAACTACGAGTCATTCTTCAATATCTGGCTCTTGAATCTCAACCTCATGTTCTTGCTATAACCTTTGATTTGTTCCCTTTTTTATTCTATTATCCTTTACTGATACTTTTATCACTTCTTAAATATCTCCAACTTCGTAGGTCTATTCTTATATTCTTATATGGATTTCTACTGTCTCGGGCTTATCTGTGGGTTCTACAAAATTTGGTCTTTCTTGTTATCTTCTACTGGTCTAACAATCCCCACTCTGAATTACGTTATCTTTGCGCTATCCTAAGTTTTCCTCTATATATCCTCAAAATTTCCTTGATTCTTCTTTTAGGTAGTCTGCCTCTCAAGGTCCTTTCACTTCATGAAACAGACTTCTGTTAGTTTTCTTATGATCGCCTATACTCATACTGATAGGAACTACTTAAATCTCATTAGTCTTTTTTTTATGTCTCGGGGAACTTCTATATCATTGATCTAGTACTCTATGTTCTAATGGAGCCTATTGCTCATATAGGACGGTATGAGGTAGACTCTATCCAGATAACTTCCTTAACTGGTATCTTGAAAGAATGAGAATCTGGGTAGGTCGGGCTTTATCTATCAAATTCCTGGATTAGGGTAACTAACTTTTGTTTCAGTCACCACTCATCTTATTTTCCTATAGGTCTGAGTTCGTAAAATCTAAAATCTCTATATCTCTATGGCATTCCACATCCATTAGAAGATTGTATGATAATCCTTCACTTTCTTTATCTTATAACGGTCCTTGATACTCGGGGGGAACTTCCTACTTCTATTGGATGGTTCAGGAAAATATTGGATAACCTCAGAGGAATTCTTCTGAGGAAGAATAGTATCTCGTTCGAGGAAAATGACTTTTCCTTAGATCTACTCGACTTTTATTCTGGTCTAATCTTTATTATAGTATTTTCCTTTATTACTTAGCTCCACATCTTTAATTCTTATTACTATAGGTTTCATCATTTCTTGTCTGTTTCTATTCTTCTGTCTCTGTTTATTTCCTTATCAATCCAAATATGTATCTCGATCTCTTCTTATATCTGGTTGTCTTTACCCCCTTACACTTCTCTTTGATTTTCTTCTAGCTTTTCTCTTTATCCTCTACTATATCTTTTTGCTTACTATCTCTAGTCACTTATCATCTATATTTATTTTTATTTTTCCTTTTTGTTTTCCCTTTCTCTTTCTACTTTCTTGGGTGAGTATCTTAGTGTGCTACTATCTATAGTAAATACTTGAAGGCTACTGGTTCGGCTTTGAAGGAGTGTTTTGAGGAGGAAAATGATCTTACTTCTAGGCGCTCTATTACTTTCTCGGACTTTTCTGTTTTCTTGCATATTCTTAAGTAGATGTCCTCAAATTCTCTCTACATTATTCCATCTTCTTGTTATTCTTTATTTCTAGCTACCTATACCCTTATACACCATTCTGTACTTTCTTATAATTTTCATTTCTCATTTACGTGTCATCTTTTCTTAAAATCCTACTATCTGGTTCCATAACTCATTTATTTTTCTTGATATTAGATCTGTATAATCTTAAGAAGGTTTCTTATCTAATATCTAAAGAAAAATTGTTCTTACAGAAGATGATATTTGAATGATCTAAGAAGGTTTACTAACCTGTTTATGGAGCTTTGAGGACGTACTTGAGGATCAGATACTGGAGAGGTAGTGCCTCATATACAGGTATCCCGGACATACTTCATATATAAGACCCCGAAACTCTACCCACTGCAGTCACTAACTCCCTAGACCATGCTATGATACCATCTTTGTAATATCCCCGATTTGGGAGATGTTACAGGCATGAGATAGCAGTACTAACCCCATTAGCCTCTGACTTCTCGACTGTATTCTAAACCATTCAAATGCAATATCATTCAAAGAGACCATAACTCGACTGAACAATATAAAATACTTTTACTATAATTAACTATGTGTTCAAAATATCATTTTCTTACAACTCTTTAATGGTTACCTATACGGACTTATATGACACTAATGAATGCTATAACTACTTCGACTTTGAATTGGACTCTTATGCTCTATGACTATGTACTGGTGGACTCCATCCCTAGTGACTGAATCAGTATCCATCCTTCCGAGTTCGCCCTCCGAGTAACCTACAAGATATAGAAACTGGAGTGGGGGTTAGATCGCTATTCGATCTAAGTGAGTGGACATGAATATGAAAATCTCAAAGTAAAACATGAAATCTTTAAAACTAAAACTTTTAGAAAAATCACTTATATGAAATCTCTTTTTAAAACTGAACTTTCTGAAATTAGCTTTTAATCTCTTGTTTCTGAAAACTATTTCTGAAATCTAGTTTTGAAAATTGTTTACTAAAATCTGATTTCTGAAAACTATGTACTGAAGATCTGAAACCTGTATACTGAAAATATGAAAATTGGAAACTACTATACACCCAGGACCATAACTCAATTGGACGTGTCCGAGAACAACTCAACCGATTTTTGAAACTGGTAATACTCTACTCCTAGGACCATAACTCAATTGGGAGCCTCTGAACTGGTGGTACTCTATACTAGGACCATGACTCAACTGGGCATCTCTGAATCTGGTATTCTATGCCCAGGACCATAACTCAACAGAGCATAGCCACAAACTAGAAAAGGGGAGTGCGGATCAATGCTACGACCCAAGCTCTGAAACTAGGGTCCATGGTGTAACATTTCGGGTTATTTAGCAAGTAACAGGAATTTTATTTTCCGCACGTGAGGCCACGTCTGAATGCGAGGTTAATTTCATTTAAAAAGGGGAAATTTTTTACGGAATTAATTATAAGTTATTATTAAAATAAATTTGAGGGATTAAATTAAAATCTCCACACAATAGTAATTAAAATCTAGAAATTTCTACACAATACACATATGTATTATATATATGTTTAGATTTTTCCTACACACAATTAATTAGTACCCACACATGTTCTAGATTACTCACACACATGTGTAATATATATACACACACACACATATATTTAATAGACACAAACATTTCTTTAAAAAACACACACATGTTTCTTTAACACACACACACCCCACACAGAACGCACACACGCACACAACTCACAATCCACACACATAGAGCACAAACCGAAAATTGAAGGAAGAAGAAGATCGAAGAAGAAATTGAGGGAAATAGGATAAGCTGAGAAGATGAATGAGAGGGAGACCACAGGTGAAAAAAAAGAGGTAGACCAAAAGAGAATAAAGGAAAGTGAGAGAGCAGGAAAAGTCGAAAAAAAAGAAAATAAGAAACAAGGGCAGAAAAATAGGTAAGTATACTATGCTTATGAATTTCCTTGGGTCATGTTGATTGTATCAATTTGGGCCTTGATTGTTTATACCCCAAATTGGGCAAATTATTAATCTGGAACATACTAAAAGTACCTTAGAATCGATTTTCAGTATGAAATTGGAAAAAAATTTCAAGAAAAATTAGTTAAAGGGTTTCGCCAAGAAGAAATGGAGTTGGGTTAACTTTATTTTTGGTTTGAGGCCAGTGGCATCTTGGTGGGAAATTTTGGGGTTGTTGAGTTTATTAGATTTACATAGAAGAAATGGGATCTTACCTTTCATTAAGTTCTTAATTTAAATTAATATGGTAAAATTGTTAAACTAATATACTTAGTTAGCCCTTACAATGATTAGGCTTTGAGTATGTCAAATATCTTAATTAAGAAAAATACTATGGGGCAGTAAGAGCCATGGCCGAATATATGGTTGTATGAAACTTCGAATTTTGATGGATTTGATGAGAATGCGAATTGTGTGTAATGTATATAGGATGATGATTTATTGTAAAATTGATGGATTTAACAGGTAATTAATTTGATTATGTTGGGATAAAAATGTATGAAGGAAGAGAGGATAAAATTTAAGTTGGGCATGATTCACATCTAAGTTACTGTTTTAATGGCGAAGTTATATGGTGGGTGTATAATATGAATTAAGACTTAACTTAACAATAATGTTAAGTTCCGACTCGAGTATTAGCATGGATAAATTTATAGTTTTTGGGGTAGCTAGATATATGGCATGCTTAATCTAGTAATGTACATAGTTCATGAAAGTGAAGTATAGTATATAAATTGTGAATCTGTTAATGATATTGATTTTACGTGTAAAGAATCATAATGATATTCGGTAAAAATTATGGAGTGTGGTATGTAACTTACGTATTTGGTAATAGTATTAATTATATGCGTATTGAGTTATGATGGCAATAGATTAAGAATTGTGTAAGTGTTAATGTGTATAGCTTTATGAGATGGTAAGGTGTGATGCATAAGTTAAGTATGTGTATATGAGTAATGAGGTTTTATCCTCGAAGTGATTTAAATATGTACGTGATGTAAGTTGTCAAATAAGCATAAGGTCACATTCTTTATAATGAACCAATAGTATATGCATGAAGATGATGAATAAGGTTGTTAAAAAAAAAGGAGTAAATGGTACCTAAAGATATATGATAATATGGTTAGTGTATGTGTTAGTATGGATTAGCATAATTTTAGTAGTATGTATGTATTGAGCTTATGCGTGCATGATGAAAGCATATAAGGAAATAGAATACATATATCATGAATTTGTGAGACTGTAAGAACATATGTATGACATATATCATTAATTTGTAGGAACACATGAACATATGTATGAACACATATGACAGTATGAGATAAGCATATAATAAAGTATAGCGGTGATTAGTGAAAGCATAAGAAATGTATAGGTATATCGTGCATTATGATTTTCATAAATTGAGATGAAATAGAGAATGGTTTTGGAATTTAACGGGTTTTAAAGTAATGTTTCAAATGTTTTTGAAAGAAAAGTATTTCAGAAAATGTTTGATATAGTTTTGAGATTTAAATCATAAGTTTATGGTTTTCGGGGCATGAGGTAAGAACTCACCCCAGTATATAACTTGATAAAGCTTGGAATTGATGGACAGAGATGGAATTTACGGATATAGTGACATGTGCACATGTGGAGGATTAAGGGGACGCTTTCAAATCCTCGAGCTGGGCTAGGTGGACGGCGATACGTAGCGCCTATAGACCCTAGTTTGAGTGGTAGCATAGATTCGCACCCCCAGCTTGAGTTTGTGGCTTGGGGGACGGCGATACGTAATGCCATAAGACCACCGGTTTCAGAGACTGTAGTGGCATGCTTTGGGGGACGGCGATACATAACACCTCAAAGTCATGGATTTGCACTGCTGGCTCTAGTTAGCATATGGGGGGACGACGATACGTAATGCCCTCATACGTCCATTTTTTCAGACAAATACACAGAACTCAGAGAAAGTTTTCAGTTTTCATAAACATATTTCACCTTTCAGAGATACAGATTTCAGATAGAGACTTTAGTTTTCAAAAACAGTTTTCAGTTGAACAATATTTAGAAATAGTTTTGAGGAAACAATATTTCAGAAAGATAGGTTTTTTAAAGAGATTCAGAAAACAATTTTCAGAAAGTACGTTTTCAGAAAAAAAAAATTCAAAAAGTATTTTATTAAAGCATGACATGATAAAATAAAGTATAATTCTCAAGTTATGCATATTGACTGTATATATTCTAGAAACCATTTGAATTACATATAATTTACATGATGCATGATAGGATTGGTACACTTATATGTATATTTGATCAATGTCTGTATGAGTAGTATGTTTACATAGGAAGAATCTTTTATGAAGAATAGTGCAGGATAACATGACTACATATACATGTACACATAATTGACGATAGTGTGATGAATATATGAAATAAAGAATATGTTGTAGATCCGATTTGATGATATTTCAATGAAATAAAAGAAAGATAACTGTAATAAATGTCTGAACTAGATTAACATAGGGTAAGTAGGTAAGTATTGAAATATCAAGGTTGTGCAGTGGAAACACGATAGGAATAGAATAAGTAAATAAGGACATGGATGTCGATTGAAATCAAGCAACATGACTTAGAGTATATGTATGAACAGTTAAAGAAATTGGTAGCATGTAATAAGTTTGAAAATAGGATAAGAATTTATAGTTAATCCAGGATTGGTAATTTTGTGTATGATCATATAAACAACTCAAATTATTAACAAAATAAGATTTAATATTTGCATATGTTTGACGCTCAAGGAATGAGCATAGTTATTTACTGAGTCTTATGAC
This sequence comes from Zanthoxylum bungeanum, assembly GCA_019454045.1. Lineage (NCBI taxonomy): Eukaryota > Viridiplantae > Streptophyta > Magnoliopsida > Sapindales > Rutaceae > Zanthoxylum > Zanthoxylum bungeanum. The sequence goes on along the minus strand of SKCR01019477.1, from coordinate 149,634 downwards.
TCACACCCCAATAGTATTTGAGTTTTACAGGTTGGTGACCTGATCGGTCGACAACAGACACCAGTGCTTGAGAAGCCGGATAGCACAGTTGCAGTCAGCCAGTCACCAGGTCTTGGGAGTGTAAGTGTCAAGTTGTATAAATCTGTTGTAAAGTAATTGAGTTGTATAGTATAGTTGTACAGAGTTTAAGTTTGTAAAAAAATTTATTCAAATGCATTTTCGGGCATGGAGCCCAACCATGTTATGTCTTGAGATATTGTTTAGTGAATATTATGTGTTTGGGCTCAATAGATTTTATGGAGATGTTGACTTTGATCCAGGTTACACGACTTTTAGTAGAGGTCATGCCGAAATTTCGTCAGAGTCAGAGACTTATGGAGTCAGGATTAGCCTGTCTCCTGCCGGTAGCATCCTAGCCTAAGGGGGATGTTACAAAGAGGGTATCGGAGCAAAGGTTTATAGAGTTTCGGTGACTACAGCTGCTGTCTATTCGGTGATCTCAATAAGTATATGTTTTGTTTGGACCATATCGGTCTTTGATTGTTGTTTGCCCAGGTCAGGATTCGAGATGAATCCTATATAAAGGGGGGGTGAATGTAACATCCCAGGTTATTTTAGCATGTAGCATGAATTTTATTTTCCGTGTGTGAGGCTACGTCAGAACGCGAGGTTAATTTTCATTAAAAAAGAGGAACTTTTTTAACGGAATTAATTATAAGTTATTATTAAAATAAATTTGAGGGATTAAATTAAAAATCTTCACATAAGAGTAATTAAAATCTAGAAATTTCTACACAATACAAATATGTATTATATATATGTTTAGATTTTTTCCTACACGCAATTAATTAGTACCCACATATGTTCTAGATTACTCACACACACGTGTAATATAATATATATATATATTTAATAGACACAAACATTTCTTTAAAAAACACACACACGTTTCTTTAATACACATATACCCCACACAGAACGCACACACGCACACAACTCACAAGCCACACACACAGAGCACAGACTGAAAATTGAAAGAAGAAGAAGACCAAAGAAGAAATCGAGGGAAATAGGATAAGCCGAGAATATGAAGGAGAGAGAGACCAGAGGTGAAGAAAAAGAGGTAGACCGAGATAGAATAAATGAAAGGGAGAGAGCAGGAGAAGTCAGAAAAAAAAAAGGAAAAAAGAAAAAAGAGCAGAAAAATAGGTAAGTATACTATGCCTATGAATTTCCTTGGGTCATGTTGATTGTATCAATTTGGGTCTTGATTGTTTATACCCCAAATTGGGCAGTTTATTAATCTGGAACATACTAAAAGTACCTTAGAATAGATTTTCAGTATGAAATTGGAAAAAATTTTCAAGAAGAAATGGATTTAGGTTAATTTTTTTTTTTTGGTTTGAGGGCAGTGGCTTCTTGGTGGAAAATTTTGGGGTTGTCGAGTTTATTGGATTTACAAAGAAGAAATGGGATCTTACCTTTCATTAAGTTCTTAATTTAAATTAATATAGTAAAATTATTAAATGAATATACTTAGTCAGCCCTTGAAATGATTGGGCTTTGAGTATGAAGAATATGTTAATTAAGAAAATCCTATGGGGCAGTAAGAGCCATGGCCGAATATATGGTTGTATGAAACTTCGAATTTTGATGGTTTTTGATGAGAATGCGAATTGTGTGTAATGTATATAGGGTGATGATTTATTGTAAAATTGATGGATTTAACAGGTAATTAATTGATTATGTTGGGCTAAAAATGTATGAATGAAGAAGAGAGGATAAAATTAGTTGGGCATGATCACACATCTAAGTTACGTGTTTTAATGGCGAAGTTATATGGTGGGTGTATAATATGAATTAAGACTTAACTTAAACAATAATGTTAAGTTCCGACTCGAGTATTAGCATGGATAAATTTATAGTTTTTGGGGTAGCTAGAAATATGGCATGCTTAATCTAGTAATGTACATAGTTCATGAAAGTGAAGTATAATATATAAATTGTGAATCTATTAATGATCTTGATTTACGTGTAAAGAATCATAATGATATTGGGTAAAAATTATGGATTGTGGTATGTAACTTACGTATTTGGTAATAGTATTAATTATATGCGTATTGAGTTATGATGGCAATGGATTAAGAATTGTGTAAGTGTTAATGTGTATAGCTTTATGAGATGGTAAAGTGTGATGCATAAGTTAAGTATATGTATATGAGTAATGAGGTTGTAGCCTCGAAGTGATTTAAATATGTACGTGATGTAAGTTGTCAAATAAGCATAAGGTCGCATTCTTTATAATGAAACAATAGATGTGCATGAAGATGATGAATAAGGTTGTTAAAAAAAGGAGTAAATGGTACATAAAGATATTATGATAATATGGTTAGTGTATGTGTTAGTATGGATTAGCATAATTTTAGTAGTATGTATGTATTGAGCTTATGCGTGCATGATGAAAGCATATAAGGAAATAGAATACATATATCATTAATTTGTTAGACTGTAAGAACATATGTGTAGGCACTGCATTTTTGCATGTAAGTCCCGATGATGAGTCTCGTATGAAGGCACTTCTCTTTAAGTTTTGGAAGTCGCGGGAAACGGACTTTGGAAGGAAAGAAGTCAGAAATTGTCACCTTGTTGGATTTAATTCATTTGCTTAGCCCCGGGTTTGCTCGTTAGACCTCTGTTTTAAAATTTATCCTCGGCCCAAACCCCCGTAAGTCACACACAAGCCCACACACCACCAAGCCCACACCAATCCCACAAAAACCCAAAGCACACGCCCAGGAGACCAAATACACGCCCAACCCCTTCTAAAATAACAAACTCACACATTAAACACATGTTGAAAATAAATAAAATCACCTTCCCAAATTAAAAGATTCAAATCTAATCTCATTAATCATTCCTAATCCAATTAAATCACATTCCTAAACTAAATAAAATAAAATCAAATCAAATCAATTTACCTTCCTAATTTAAAGAGATCCTTTTCTTATGACACACTAATTAGAAAATATCCACATGATTACATAATATTCCTTTCCTACCCGTATAAGGTAACCCCAACCATTGCCTATAAAAAGCAAGCATTCACTTCTCACTCCCCACAACTCCCCATTTCTCTCTCACCTCCATCTCTCCTCTCTCTCTCCACTCTCTCTCTTATTACACACCACAACTCAAGACAAACAACACCAAAAACCCTAATCTATCTCTTTGGCAAAAACAAAAAAATAAACCCTAAAACGACAGCCTCTCTCCCTCCTTAACCACTCACACGGCCTTCACTCCCTCTCATAAAACACATGAACAAACCCTAAACACTCGACTGCTCTCATTCAACACTCACGAAAAATAACCAAAACCTCACACATCTCTCATCAACCATCTCTCTCATAGCCACAGACCTGCATGGATCACCAAACTGCACGTTGAACGTGCATGCAGCCTTCACGTTCACGAGCCAACACACACGTTAAACATCCTCACCTCTTAATCCCACATCAACAAGCAAACTCTCCACGCACCTAACAAACAAATAAGCCCTCAACGTAAGCCAAGCCATGCCAAGATCACGCCCTTTCAAACAATAGCAGCCCCACCCCACTAACGCACAAGCAGCCCACTCACAAACAACTGCACGCCTAAAGCAACGCCACTCACATAACTCTCCACCGACCGACACATTGTAACATCCCGGGTTATTTTAGCTTATTTGCGTAAATAATATTTTCTTGTGACGACGTGGCCGTACGTGGAGTTTATTATTTTATTGTGAAATGAGATCATTTTTCCAAAAGATTAATTGTGAGATTAATAATTATTAATTAGAATGGTTGAATTGGAATTTAGCAATTAGAATAAAAAATAAAATAAATAAATAAATAGAAGATCCTAGATAACCTTACACACACGTGGAACTTGTAAAACACACACAAACATGGTTTAAAAAAATACACACGTGTTATTCATGAAAAAACACACAATGACACAAGACTCACACACACGAAAAAGAAAGAGGCTGAGAAAAAAAAATAAATAGAGAAAGTGAGAGAGAGGCCGAGTGAGAAAGAGAGAAAGGGGGACGCCCGGTTTGTCCCTGGTCGCTGGCGAGCCTCTGGATGTCCACGATACCGAATTTATCGCGTAAGAGGAAAGGGGCATCAGGTACTAATGCAGCTGTCATCGGAGGTGCTTTAAGGGCAGAGAAACCAGAGTTGCTTACTTCAATTTTGCCTCAGAGCTTAAAGAAGCAACCCCCGAGAGTTAAGAGTTGTTGGCAAAAGTAAGACTTTCTGATATATGACCATTTTGCAAATTTAGGATTTTTAATTTTACCATTTAGTGTAGAATTTCTCATTGGGTTTTTAAAAGATAGATGATTACAAAAGAATCTTGCAGTCTCTGTTGTCAATAGTGCAATTAATAGAGATGAGAAAGTTGAAGCATTAGTTGAAGTTTCAAGTTTCTAAATTCTTATTTTTTTTTTCCAACTAATAGTAATCTTTAGTCTAGAAGCAAGGATGATTCGCACAGGTTTAGAATTTAGATGTGTAGTAAAGGGGATGTAAGATCTGAGATATGTTAAGGTGTCATAAAAAAAAATTTGTTCAAGTTTATGCTAGGGAAATCACAATAAATTATTATTTTGAAGCATGCAGCAAGTATTGACTTAACATTGCGGTGAATTGTAACTTTTAATTGTAGAACAATAAAAACAAGAAATAAACAGAAGAAGAAAATTGAAATGAGTGGGTGCAAAGAAATAAGATAATTAATGCAGAATATTAAACCGTCAACTCAGTATTTCATTGATCACAATGTAAGATAACACTTGAATTTAATAATTTGAAATATTTTTAGTAATAAACTTACCAAATCAACTAAAACTATTTAATAACCAAATATCTCAATTGATACTCATGTAATCTAGCAAAATAATTTTGCGGTAATTACAATTATTGCCTCTTAAGTTACTACTAAAGCTTATAATTATGTAGAAATTAGCGGTAAAATTCTTTCGCTGCTAGATCAATTTGTTAGGACATTCTGTTGGTTTCTAATATAGGTCCCAAGATCACAAATTCAAGCAGAAAATACATGAATACATCAAGGAGTAAGGCGGAATTCATACTCACATTGATGGGTTTTGATGAAATGAAGAATACAAGCCCTCAAGCTCCCTCCATAAGCTCGGCCAAGGCTTCTCCATGCATTGGACTGCACGGTTTTTGAAGCTGTGGTTTCCTCTAATTTTCGGCCATTGAAGACCTCTCCATTAAAGCTCCAAGCTTGAGATCCAAAATAAATCCAAGCTCATGTGTTATTTTCCCTATCACCATATTATAAACCCAAGGTGTGCTAGCACTTCTCCTTCTCCTCCATTTGATTGATCAAACTAAAAAAAATGATGAAGAAAATGGTCCAAGACCGTGAGAGAAGAAGAGCAATTTTGGCTCCAAAAGCTTGTAAAAAACGTGAGCCTTAGTTGGAGGAGAGAGAAAATAAAAGCTTTATATATCTTTTGTTTTAAAACATTTACCAAGTAAATAAATAAAACATATATTAAACTTTAAATCAAAAGTCAAATGGAAAAGCAAAAAACAAAAAGGTACAAGTCATTTCAACTTTATTCCCATCACTTTTTACTATTCACATCAAGTCACTTTATTAAAGTGACAACATGTCATGTCACATCACATCACATCACTCAAAGTGACAAGTGATTTGACAATTGATGCGATTAGCGATTTGACGCTTGATGTGACTTGCGTGCCGCGCTCGAATTCGAAATACGAATGCGCTCGCAATCACTCTCGGGCTCGGGTTCGCTAATTTCAAATTAACGAATTTTCCGTCGCGTCGTAATTAAATGATTACGCCTAGCGAAATCACTATTCACGTCGCTAACGAATTAATTCTAAATTAATTCGTTCGCCCGAATTAAAATCTAATTTTAATTCCTCGTCGAAATCCAATTTCGTATAATATATCGATATATTATTTTATCGATTAATTCCAAATTAATCGTTCTCTCTCTTTTATTAATATTTTATCCTAGATAAAATATCTCCGCAATTATCCAGATTAATTTTCTCTCTCATCGAATTAATCCCAGATTAATTTTCTGTCTCTCGAATTAATCCCAGATTAATTATAGTGCGAGTCATACATCATCGGTGAATATTTGGGAAGCGACCCATGAGATATCTGGATATGTTGGCAGTAAATACGGTCGTCGGACTATCCGAACATGTAAGTATCTCGTACTACGTTTATACCGATTTACGAGACAAGGTTGGCTTCTAGCAAAGCGCCATGCCTACCCAATTTTCCGGAAATATCCTTACAGGAATATATGATCTATATCAAGCGTAGTATACCGTAGTATTGCGTATTTCTATCCAGTATCGGATGATCACGTGCTAGGCCTGGGGCTGGAATTATGTCTACCCCGTACGAAGCACATATCGGATGTCTGGTAACTAGTCTCTATAATCGGATAAACATGACCTAGTCATAATATCCCGATAGCTCGAGCATTTAAGAGAACGACCGTATCCTAGTATCTCACGTGACCGTCATCTCCACTATGACTGGAGTGATACTTCCGTCTTGACATCACTCCCAACACACTACGATTCTCAATATACCCAGTATCGGCGTACACAGAATCAGTTAAAGCCCTGGACGAACTCAACTAAAGTATATTGATTGTCGCAAGTGTTAGCGGTGCAAGTCTCAGGTTAAGAACCAATACATACCACCTACCCTGATTGCAGACTCCCATAGACACATAGTCATACTACCAATGGGATTCCGCGGGGTCAATCCAGAGCGAAGCTGTTTCCCGTACCATCTGTGAAACACAACCTCCTATTACACTTGCATAAGTATCCTATACCCAATATATGAGAACTATGCCGTTGTGCCCTCACAAACGCGCACAAGTGTAATACTAGTCTTTTACGTATTTATCGATGTCCAATCTCGATATACTCTGACTATGAATATTTAATGATTTATCCTTCGTGGACTGATACTGTCTCATATCATTCTCCGTCCAGGAACAAATCATAGGGACCTCTCATCACTTATACATCTAGGTGATCTAATCACAAATGATAAGAGTGCAATCTCCTTTATTACATAGTTAATTTGCACAACAACACCGTGATCTGTACAAATAGTGATGCTATGTGTCATAATGTCCAACAATCTCCCACTTGGCCTATAGCCAGTCACTCGAGTGTCTGACACCTGAACTATTTACGGTTGGCTCAAACTACTGAGAAAAGTTTTCGTCAGCGGATTTGCATGATTATCATCTTGATGCGATTTATTCGATCATCACATCATCGCCACGATGTATCTCGAACGAATCAGATGAATGTAAGTATGTATCTGGCGTTGATGAGACCATTAATTCTTTAGCCTGTGCTGATGTCCTAGCTCAGCTGCTAACAGAACTATATCTAATCTAATTAGATATGTATCGACCCAAATGACTTCCATTGCCGCTCTCAGCTGCTGCAAATCAACCCGCAGTTGTTATTTATTCGGTAACAGTATCTTGCTAGGAAGATTTCCAGCTCACTGCACCGTTATTCAAACTGTATAGTACCGTTTGCGACTTTTAGTCGTCTTTATCGGTTATAGGAAACTTGCTACAGTGATCCCAGTCACTTCAAGTTCTACTTCTCCAAAGACTAAGACAGCATCCTTAGTTCTCTAAGATACTAACGGATGTTCCTAACATCAATCCAGTGACTATCACTCGGATTAGCCTGTTTGTGAATCTATATGCTCAAAGCGTATGATACACCAGGTCTTGTACATTTTTCAATGTACAGTTCCACGGAGAGTATTTCGAAAGCCAAGCTTTCGCCGTCGTTTGTTTTATGGGAATATCATTTCCAAGAAATGACGTATTATCATTATTTTATAGGACAACCACTGTCAGTGAGCTCCCACTAACCCTCTTATTTACACAAGAATCATTTTCGTTTTGAATTAAATCATAAACCATTATGATTACATCAAAACGATAATTCCAAGAACCTATACCCGCGTCAGCAAGTATCATCCAAATGGATCTACCGTGGCAATAGGTAAAAGGTTGAATCATAATCCACAATGTCGATAACGATATCTTTCCGTTAAAAGCCTAGCTTTATACGTTGGTATGTTGCCATCCATGTACGTCTTCCTTGAAGACTTATAGTACCAGTAGGCACAATGCCTTGTGGTACATCAACTAGTATCCAAACTGGTTGATTTACATGGAATCCATTTCGGATTATATAGCACTTTGCCATAATTAGGGAGTTGATACCTAGTATCATTTCCTTATACGTAGCCAGTTGGTATTCCTCTATAAGATAGACATCTTTATGAGGTGAGATCAGAAACCCATTCCCCAGGTTGTTTTCTGACTCTCTCCGATCTACGCGGTTCTTGTGTATTCAAGATTAATGGTATAGTTTCATCCTTGATGAACTATTTATGTTCCATTATGATTTGGTTCCTTGAACAGTATTACTCCGATTTTCATCGAGTTATACTATCCTCCCACTTACCACTGCATATCGGTATTCCTTTCAGAAAAACCGCATGGTGAGCAACAATCTAATTGTTCTCATGTGAGGTATATAAGTACAATACTTATGGTATCCATAGGATGACCTACAATTGACACTTATCCTATTTGGGTTTTAGTTTGGTATCATCCAAACATATGCCGAGCATACCCAAATGGTCAGGAATAAGAAACCCGGTTTCTTTCCCGTTCATATCTAATATGATATCTGTCAAACAGATTATTATGAAACCTTATTCAAAATAAGTTCTTGCACTGTTTAAAGCTTATCCGTTGAAGGAAATGGTAGCTCAGAGCGACTCGTGATTAACCTTATCATGTCTATTAAATTCGGTTAATCCTGTTCGGACACACCGTCAAACTGACGTGTTCCGGGAGGAGTACTCATTGAAAGAATACTATACTCTTTCCGGTATACGAGAAACTTACTGCCTAAGTATTTTCATTACGATTTTACCGTGACGGTTTAATACTTTAGCTGATCTGTTTGTCTATTTCGTGTTGAAACTGTGAAAGCTTCCGATTTGTGTTTTAAAAGAAACACATAACCATAACGCGATGCCACATCCGTACAGGTCACGAAATATTCATATCCACCTCTAGCTTAGCTAGACATGAGTCCACTTGCTTCACTATGAACTAGGGCTAACAGATTAGTGGCATTTACACTTTTACCAAGTAAATAGTGCTATAGGCACTTTGCCCAATAAACTAGATTCGTAGACTTTATTTGAATGGAATCAAATTAGTCCTAGTACCCACTCTTCGAAAGTGTGGATATACGAGTCTTGTTTGATTGTGTCCCAGACAATAATGCCACAATTAGTTTCTTCTGATCAAATTAGTTTGAGCTATTTATTTGTCACGTCATATATTTGAGATATTGTTTATATTCAAAATATAAATACTGTTATTCACATCTAATGTGTTTATCTCAATATCATCTTTATATAATAAAACACTTTAGTGTTCTAGAATATAAAGGTACACCCGCAGCGGGTTATACGCGATATAGAGATAATATTTCTAGTCAAACTAGTTACATTTTAACAGTTTCCTAATTTAAGTACACACCCGAAGGGCAGTTCCTAAACTTAGGTATCTACGGTTAAAACAGCGACTATCGTCCCGTTTTCAATTCGCAGAGTAATCTCGTCTGAAGTCAGAATTCTGCTTAAAGCAGATTCTACACAACAGTACATATTTATGTATCACACTAAGTATTTAAAATCCAATTTTAATACTAGTTGTGAACATAATTATGACAAACATATTTGAAGTAAGAGCCTTGCTCGTCTTCAATTCCTTCTTAGGATATATCCTTTTATCTTCCCAAAAGATTATAATGATTTTCCTTGCTAATTTCAACATTCCAGTAGCCTTTGGCCAAGCCTCGGGTTTCTAGAATATCGAAGTAAGGTGCGCCTTGCGCTACTTGCCTAATTGCAAAGTTTGAATTTGTCTCCTTGAGAATAGTCATTAATTCTCCAAGAATTATTTATTGCAATTTAGTATTTCAGAGATCTAAAATAGATCCATGAAAATCCTTCAATTTCATTATCATACTTTAAGGATCTAATCCTTAATTCTGATTCAGAAATTAAGGAGTCTAATTCGACAAGCTTAATGGATTAAGCGCTAAAGTTATCATTACACGAATATTCCAAATATCATATTCCACTTATTTGCTTAACTCCGGGCTTTAGGCATAATTCATTATTTTATCAAATAAAATAACTTATTAATTTCCAAGACAATCTTGAAATTATTCCCAAATTGAAAATTAAAGTCGTTTAAATACATTTTCACCAGGATTATGTTTTAAACACTAATCTTTCATTTCTATCTTGATTCTAATAGTCCAACTATTTAATCAACGATTTGTGGTACTATTGATTATAATGATTATAATAGTCCAACTATATAATCAAATATAATTTAAATTAATTAACCTCAATTACATTGATTACTATAATACAATTATAAAATCAACTGTAAATCGAAATTAATTAATTCAAATATATTGATTAATATAATCCAATTATATATAATCAACTATAATACAGTCCAACTGTTTTATTAAAACAACAATTTAAATATTAGTCCAACTAACATTTAATCTATCGACGAAATAATTTGAATGAGCGCGTGTGGCGAGTAATTGAACGAGTATTGCAAATTCAATTCTTGCCTCCCACTATTTTTCGGCGAGCCTCTAACCCTCTGTCGAGTACTCGAGAAACCGTGTTTCCTAGTGGGCTAGGATCCCGTTAAATATCACACAATCTTGACTTTGGCCAACAAATTGTATGATAATTAACTAGGTAGATCTCTGAGATCAATTGGATCCAATCCAATTCCTAGATCCGGTAGGAGGACGTCCAAGTCCGAAACACATATCTTATATATGCCAATACATCGAATGTATTACCTAACCTTTTTCCTCTGAATCAACTAAGCCTTGGCTTTGGCACAACAAACTTAGTGATCCCAGTCAAGCGCGACCCATTGACCATGGAAAGCTTCGTAATCAATGTCGATGGACAAGAAGTGGTCTTGACTTTGGCCAACAAACCACAACTTGGACAAGACACTGATATGGAACAAAGCCTTCGTGATTCAAACACATCTTCGACAGATAAAGGCCTTGACTTTGGCCAACAAACCAATGCCGTCTTAGATCTTGAGTAAGAATCACTCAATGGAAGGAAAGACGCTTAATATTATTTGAGGGTTTTTTCGCGTGCAAATTGGCAACCAATTTATTATCTTTGTTAAGATCTCATCATCATACACCCTTAAACATGCATTCTAAACACATAATAAAGCGCATATGAAATAAAATAATAATGATATGCGGATGGATACTTTACATTGATCCTAGATCAAATCTCTCATTTGCTCTCTCCAAAGCCAGCACAAGTATTTTCTTCTACCTGTTACACTACACTTCTAAAGAAACCTCATTTACATTGAGGGGAATAGGTGAGAAGAGAATACAAAGAGTATAGAGGTGATAAGGCTGGACACGCAGGTCCAATTAATAAATCAAATTTATTACAATTTCCAAAATTGTCCCACCCGACTAATATCCATCCGATATACATTATTCATGCATCGCAACCATGTATTCATATAAGCATGTTATCAATCAATCTAATCCAATTAATTAATCTGATAATTAGTGATCATCCAATGTTCAAACAACGATTTGATTTTTTACTCTAGTCAAACTCGTTTTGCGAATAAGTACTCAAAGTACGAATTCTCGAATTAAATTAAACTATATAATTAAATCCAATTTAATACGCATTTAATTCTAATTCACTATTTAATTTCAAATTAAATATTACACTTTTATTAACGAACCTTCTACGATTTAAATTCCTAATTCAATCGTTATGGGTCTCAAAACCCAATTAATGTCCAACGTTTATTTAATTAAAGTCAAATGAGCTTTTAATTAATTTCTTAAGGCGTGGACTTTTGGTCAACTCGGGTCAAACCGATAACCAAAGTCCAATCCGAGAGTTACCCCATAAGCCTTTAAATTAATTTTGGCCCATTAGGCCCAATGAAATCAATAAGGTCCATTAAGTCATAATTGGACTTTATGGATGCGGTTTTGGGCCTAATTGGATCCAACCAATTTTGCCTAAACCCAACTTTGTACAACAAAGCCCAAAAGCCCAATTACAACATTTAAGGCCAAAATCCAATTTCAAGCCTAATTAATTAACTTATAAAATTCCAAATTTCATAATTAATTAACCTAAGTGTCATACATAATTAACCACCTAATTAATATTTCTAAAACATCAATTAGCATACTTAATCATGCATTTCTACATCAAATAGTGTCCAACACAATTTATCAAAATCAAACCCATTTTACATGCTTTAAAGTCTCTTGGCAATTTGGGGATTTTACGTCCGATTCGAATTCAATCCAATTAATTTCACAATCGACATTCAATCATATTCCCGAATGATTTCCAACACATCCAATGTTTAAAAATCAAAAAATTCCAAGACAATATGGGTTATATGTATTCGGCCAACATAAGCAATTTGGGGAAAATTGTTCCAAACTAATTTTCATCAAATTGATCAAATCAATCCTCAATTAAACATACTTTAAGCATTCTAAATCTTCCAATTTCTTCAAACATGCTCAAAATCAAGTTTACCCAAATTTGTTAATTTTGGCCAACACAAAATTTGGGGAAAAATGGATCCAACCAAATTTCATGAAATTGAACATACACAACTTCAATTAATCAACATACAAGCATACTTAATCAATCAATTTAACCAAATCATGCTTCAATTGATTTTACCCAATTTGTCATGCCCAAATTTGGGGAAAAATGGATCCAACCAAATTTCTTGAAATTGATCATGAACAACATCAATTCAACCTCATTCAAGCATACTATATCAAACAATTTAACCAATTGATGCTCAAATTGAGTTTACCCAATTTTAACCCTAACTTTTTCATGCTTGAACTAAGCTCTGATACCATTGTTGGTTTCTAATATAGGTCTCAAGATCAACAAATTCAAGCAAGAAAACACATGAATACATCAAGGAGTAAGGCGGAATTCATACTCACATTGATGAGTTTTGATGAAATGAAGAATACAAGCCTTCAAGCTCCCTTCATAAGCTCGGCCAAGGCTTCTCCATGCATTGGACTGCACGGTTTTGAAGCTTGTGGTTCCTCTAATTTTCGGCCATTGAAGACCTCCATTAAAGCTCTAAGCTTTGAGATCCAAAATAAATCCAAGCTCATGTGTTAGTTTCCCTATCACCATAATATAACCCAAGGTGTGCTAGCACTTCTCCTTCTCCATTTTGATTGATTAAACAAAAAAAAAAGATGAAGAAAATGGTCCACCGTGAGAGAAGAAGAGCAATTTTGGCTCCAAAAGCTTGTCAAAAACGTGAGCCTTAGTTGGAGGAGAGAGAGAATAAAAGCTTTATATATCTTTTGTTTTAAAACATTTACCAAGTAAATAAATAAAACATATATTAAACTTTAAATCAAAAGTCAAATGGAAAAGCAAAAAGCAAAAAGGTACAAGTCATTTCAACTTTATTCCCATCACTTTTTACTATTCACATCAAGTCATTTTATTAAAGTGACAACATGTCATGTCACATCACATCACTCAAAGTGACAAGTGATTTGACAATTGATGCGACTAGCGATTTGATGCTTGATATGACTTGCGTGCCGCGCTCGAATTCGAAATACGAATGCGCTCGCAATCACTCTCGGGCTCGGGTTCGCTAATTCCAAATTAACGAATTTTCCGTCGCGTCGTAATTAAATGATTACGCCTAGCGAAATCACTATTCACATCGCTAACGAATTAATTCTAAATTAATTCCTTCGCCCGAATTAAAATCTAATTTTAATTCCGCGTCGAAATCCAATTTCGTATAATATATCGAATATATTATTTTATCGATTAATTCCAAATTAATAGTTCTCTCTCTTTTATTAATATTTTATCCTAGATAAAATATCTCCGTAATTAATCCCAGATTAATTTTCTCTCTCATCGAATTAATCCAGATTAATTTTCTGTCTCTCGAATTAATCCCAGATTAATTGTAGTGTGAGTCATACATCATCGGTGAATCTTTGGGAAGCGACCCATGTGATCTCCGGATATATTGACAGTAAATACGGTCGTCGGACTATCCGAACACGTAAGTACCTCGTACTACGTTTATACCGATTTACGAGACAAAGTTGGCTTCTAGCAAAGCGCCATGCCTACCCAATTCTCCGGAAATATCCTTACAGGAATATATGATCTATATCAAGCGTAGTATACCGTAGTATTGCGTATTTCTGTCCAGTATCGGATGATCACGTGCTAGGCTTGGGGCTAGAATTATGTATGCCCCGTACGAAGCACATATCGGATGTCTGGTAACTAGCCTCTATAATCGGATAAACATGACCTAGTCATAATATCCCGATAGCTCGAGCATTTAAGAGAACGAGTTTTGTATCCTACGTGACCGTCATCTCCACTATGACTGGAGTGATACTTCCGTCTTGACATCACTCCAAACACACTACGATTCTCAATATACCCAGTATCGGCGTACACAGAATCGGTTAAAGCCCTGGACGACCTCAACTAAAGTATATTGATTGTCGCAAGTGTTAGCGGTGCAAGTCTCAGGTTAAGACCAAATACACCTACCCTGATTGCAGACTCCCATAGACACATAGTCATACTACCAATGGGATTCCGCGGGGGTCAATCCAGAGCGAAGCTGTTTCCCGTACCATCGGTGAAACACAACCTCCTATTACACTTGCATAAGTATCCTATACCCAAATATATGAGAACTATGCCGTTGTGCCCTCACAAACGCGCACAAGTGTAATACTAGTCTTTTACGTATTTATCGATATCCGATCTCGATAATACTCTGACTAGGGATATTTAATGATTTATCATTCGTGGACTGATACTGTCTTATATCATTCTCCGTCCAGGAACAAATCATAGGGACCTCTCATCACTTATACATCTAGGTGATCTAATCACAAATAATAAGAGTGCAATCTCCTTTATTACATAGTTAATTTGCACAACAACACCGTGATCTGTACAAATAGTGACGCTATGGGTCATAATTGTCCAACACATTCATTATATCATGTTCCATTCACTGCAAATTGATCACTGTTAGCATTTTTTTTCCTTTGATTATTTTCTCATTCGAGCTATTAATTAGTATAATTACTGCTTGTATAAAAAAAGAAGAAGAAGAAATGTTTTTATTAAAAAAAAAATCGGTACTTTCTAGATACTTGGAAATGACTTGGGAGGATATAGTAATAGTAAATGATGAATTTTGTATTTTAAACAGTTTTATCAAATTCTCTTTGTTGTTGGTTGAATTCATTTTTTTTTTTTGAATTATTGTTTTGGTAAATCTATCACACTATGATCAAAATTGTGTTATAGATCATTATGAATCATTGCTACAAGCATTAAGTGCTTGTTTGGTATGTTAAGACATGCTGGTACCAACATAAATCAAGTCCAAGCCGTAAGTGTGTGTGTATGTATATATATATATATATTGTTGGGGTTGGTGCTCAGAGTGCCAATCCGGACCGTATTTATGTCTGATTCATGAATACGAAAATCCCATTATTCCATAATATTACTTATTTATGGTTGTACCTCTTGTTCTTATATACATATTCGATCTGATTACCATTGGATTGAAACTAAATGTGGTTTAGTGATATATATATATATTAGACAAAGGCCCGATAATATATAATGCAGTACACAGTTACAAAGTTAGTTTGTAATTGACATTGGGAAGTGTTAACTGCTAAATGTATATTATCAAATAAAGTTCCTGGTCAAGATTCACTAACACGGGTCGGTTAGTCAAATCTGTTGAGACCAGTACATGTCGTATATCGGGACTCGGTCCGATGGTTTATCCTAATGAACCATGAGTCTACAGAGACTCGTATAGACATGTAGGTGTTTATAATAGATAAACACTGAACGGCTCACCGAAGATTCTTAATGGATGGTACGCCAACGTCAATAAGAATCTTCTCTGGTTGAGTAGCATAGTGGTCCTTCGACTTGAGACACCACTGTGGATGTATGAGATATCCTCCACACTTTGATGACAGTCACGTCACCGATCTATTTAGATCAGACCTCCGCCTGTTCGTTGGGTGTGGACTGATCCTTAGGATATCCTGTGTATGTCAAGATAGGATCCGTCAGTTCTGTGTACAGAGCATATGTAGTCCATATATAATTAGCAGTCTGTTAAATCTGTGGCCACAGTATACTGCGGAAGTAAGTTCCGAATGTTATTTAGAGATTTCTAATGAATACGTCGACGGGATAATACCTATAGAGATTTGACGTTTACATCTATATCTCTGGGATTATCCGGATACCTGTGACGGAGAGATTATACGTATGCAATGACCTCGACCTGTATGATTCAGCCAGATTATCCGTGATCGTCATAATTTTTGGGTGGATAAATTATGGACACGAAATTATTTTTCGTGACGGATATGTCTGAATCTAGAGAGTCTCAATAATGAAATATACTCGTAGAGCACTAGGGCAACTTTTATGAATAATGATGATTATTTATAAATCGTTTAAACGTTAAACGAAAAGTACATGCGAACGGGCCGAACCGTCATTTCCTAATTAATGTGTATTTGTATTTAATATATGATATTATTAAATACACATTAATTGATTGTCAAATAAAGGTATTTGACATATATCATTAATATATGTATTTGAGATATTTAAAGTAAATATAATACATATATTTGAGATATTTGTATTTAATTAATTATTTAATTGTTAAATAATTAATATAATTAAAATATAAATATCTTACCAAATGATAAAGTTAGGAAATGATTATAAGTGTAAAAGTTTAATTTTACATTAAATGAAAAAAGATAGTCAAATTGGATTTGACTTCTTTGATATTTGTTTTAAATAGTTTAAAATTAAAATATCAATTTCCTTTTCTTTTTTCCTTAATTTCGGCCATCACCCTTTTTAAATATAATTGTTATATTTTCAAGTTGCTTTTGTTGACTTATGAATTTTCATTAAAGGTGTAATGATAAAATTTGCAAGTTGATTAAAGTAGCTTTAAATGAAGCAAAATAATATCTAGATATTTTATATACCTACAATTTCGGCCAAGGGCTATTTTTGTGAGTATATATTGTTTTGTTTCATCTATTAGGGTTTAACAAGTTCATTTGATACAAAATAAACATAATAGAGTTGAGAGAAAAAGGCTTGGAGGCTAAAGAAGAAAGCTTGGAAAAATCATGCTTTTGCAAGTTTTTCTTTAAAGCTTTCAACATAGAAAATGTTTCTAACATCCTTAGCTTCATCTTGTGTTGCTTTGATGTGGTCTCTCTACTTATAGTTTGTGTTTTAATTGTTGTGAACTTGAATGAAAGATGTGTGTATGTAAGTAGCCTTGAAATGGTTTCAAAGGCTTACTTTTGATTTTTGGAAAATCAAAGTTGCTAATGTAGAGTTGTTGATCCACTCTTAAATGACCTAGATTTGATCTATAGTTATTTCATTGTGTTGAGACTTTAATTGGATGAAAGAATGATGATTAAAATGATTGATTTAACCAATTTGGTCAAATTTATCCAATTTGAAGAAATTGAAAAATTAGGGTTTAAGACCTTGTCCAAATTTGGGGCTTTTCATATATGTTGTGTATTTGGATGTGTATATGATAATACAAAGTTTCATGTTGATTGGATTTCATTTGGATGTGTCTTGAAGCATGAAACCAAAAATGCACAAGTTGGAAGCTTAATGAAGCTCTCGGCCAAATGGGAATTTGGGATTTTTGTTGCCTTAGGTGTTTTGATGTTTTGAACATGCTAAGTTCATCTTAGAAATGATTTAGAATCATTCAAAATTGATTAGATCAATTTCGGACTAAAATGGACAAAATACCAAGTGTAAGGGTAATTCGGTAAATTCACTTAAATATGATTTATTGAATTTTATTTCATGATTTGATTATTGGATAATTAAATAAATATGTTTATTTAATTAATCCGAGAAAAAGTTTTGAAATCGGAAAATTTGATTTTCCACCGCTTCCGCTGCATTACCGATATTCCCCCTAAAAACGCCAACAAAATGGTATCAGAGCGAGTCTGATTCTAGGCCTCCATAAATGATTAGCTTGTTTTTATTCAATGTTAATCATGTTTTCTTGACTTTATACATGCATGTTATAATCTAATTTGATTAGATTTAGGGTGTATGACACTTAATGGAATATCCCCGCTAAATAAGGTTTTAAGGTAACTAGTATTTGGAATACTTGTTTCTTGGTCGTCTTGTCAATACGGTTTATAAATATCTTTTCGTTGACTACATCCGAGACCGTGCCTCTGCTGTGAGGATGTAGCTGATAGAAATTTATTTATGCCGGATTTATATTAGATAATAGATAAATTCAAGCGAAAGCGGAATCCTGAAGCCCTAGCTGTCAGGGTTATGCAAGTAACTTGAGTTTATCATTGACGAGTTTAACCTTGGTACGTCTCCTTGTGGGCCTGCCTTCGCAGCGACAACGAGAAACGACCAGGACGGAACCCAGGAATCACTAGTGAGTGATTGAATGAGTTGTCTACCTGTGAATATACGTAGGCGAGACCGTGCCTCTGCTGTGAGTCGAAATATATTCATGGGGTCCTCTTCCCATTATGGAATTCGATTTAATTATTGAATTCTCGTCTTTCCGTTGGGGATTACGGTATTACGTAAAATATGGGAGGCACTGCTAAGTTTAAAATATTCCATAACTTAGGCAGTGTGTATTATTATGGAAATTGCCGCTTGTTCGTTTCCTTATTCTATTACTTATATAGAATTGAACTTTTGATTACTGCATACATATTTTGATATGTTATATGACTTGACACTTGGTTGCATTTTTTTCTAGAATAGGTTCTAGATACTATTAGACTAGGATATTATTAGATTAGTCTAAACCATCGGGAACTGTTGTTCCGATTTTCTTCAAAAATCAAGATGGTAATGACTTAGTTTCTAAGTCATGATAGATAATCTAGATAGATATCCCTTTTAGGATATAATAATGTAAAGATAATAGTTTCTTATGCAGTAAGAATTGACTTGAATTAGTTCGTGTCACGAAATTCTTGACTGGCATTAAGAAAGCCCCATTAGGTATTTGTTTATCTAGTAATGACATTTCTTAGCTTTAATGACCTAAATAGGCAATGTTTTTGACATAATTTGCTAATCAATTATTTATAATTGTTGTGAATAGTTGAATGTAAATAGTAAAGCTAAAGAAAGGAGATGCGTATGGTTGTGTATAAAAAATATCGATTTTCACAATGCTACAACTATAGGTATTGTATACCAGATCTCCAGTCTAGTTATTTGAAATATTAGTTAATGATTGTTTTGATATTTGATATCATAACTTACGACTATTTGATAGTTACATGTTCTTTATAAACAATTGTTATATATATTTCAAAATACAACTGGTAGTGTCATTAACGTAGAGATAAACATTAAGAAAATTATTCGGTAAAGTAAATAATTTAGAACGGTGCTTTATGAGTTTAAATCACTTAAGCATTAGATGCTTATTCGTATGGTAAAGGATGGTTTGATACTAGATCATACCACACATCCTTATCCGTTTAATGAATATTGTATTCAAGAAGGTGATTAAGATCTCGTTTTAACCAATGATTTGTCATTAGACCACCAGATTTATTTTATTGATACATTGGATGTATGTAGTTTAATAATTGTAATTGCTTAAGGTAGTTTTCTTTACTTCGTAACTTAGCTTATGAATTGTCATAACTTAGTTACATGTTTCTAAAAGAACACATATTGAACGTCTTGATATGATCAAGAACTTTCTATCTGTTCTGATGAAACGTAGATTGAACATTTTTGATTTATTCAAATATATTCAATCTAAAGTTTTTAGAGAACTTTATCCTCAAAATTCATTACATGTCTTTGAATTGTTCAAAGATCTTTGATACGATCAAACTTATGAATTTAAAGCAATTAGTTCTAAGGTTATTCAATGAATATGATTCTTATTCAATATTATTCTTCCACGATTCCATCTTGATGGAATTGAGCAGTGGGAGTAATCGAATCTTATATGATTTGATTCGTTTGATATTGAACATTGTCGAATTAGTTTCAATACTCTGGGGTTATGCTCCAATAACACTAATCCATCTCTGTAATTAATGTTCCATTATTTTCTACAGTTGCATATATGATATGTATAGGTAGAAAATTCGAATCTTGAAAAGTTTGAGATTTGAATATTTCTTTTATATAATAGTTATAATGGAAATTACTTACACCTCGGGGGTATAAGTAAAAGTTTATCATTTATTCTGTTTAATAGAATATTGTCTTCTATTTGATAGAATATCTGTCCTACGATCCTAAGTAATAAAATCGTTTTATTATTTGGTGTGTAACATCGGATGTTAACAATTGTAGAAAGGACTTGACTTAATGAAGTCAAATGTGAGAATGATAAATTATAAATGGAACTACGTAATTAATAAGATGAAATAGCCCTTATACATCTTCTACATAAGTTTAATAGGATATCAGAATCATTTACGAGTATTTGATACTTAATGATTTGTTGTTTTCTTACCGAAGAAAATTATCCTATAACTTATAATAGAAGCGATATTTGATATCGATTCTGGAAGTTCACCATTGAACCATAGATCTAAGATTGTTCATAGCTTACTACGATCAAGTTTTGAACTTGATTAAGCTTTTATTATGAATTAGTTCATGATTTGTGCTAATTGTTTGCGCAGCGAAGGCAATGTGAGCTTGTTAAAGGTTTAACCTTTGCAATATGACAGTGAGAAAAGTTATACTCAGCAATCTATTGTAGATTCTAAGGAAACTTGTCTCTAGTCACACTAATTGAACAATTTAAGATCTGTGGGTTAATGTTGATATTAAACTGTACTTTTTAGCTAAAGAATGCAAAGTGGCATTTTTTGAATGACTTATTCAAATAAGAAATCAGTTGTGATTTCTTTGTTTGAAGAGTACATTCTGGAAAGGCCCTAGAGTTTGTGTTCTGCTGAGATCGCAGTTTAGTGTGCTAGCTTATAGAGCCTATTGTAGACTCTGATAAGTCTTCTGGAAATTCGTATTCTCTATTTTTGATATCAGTTAGATTGTCTGATCTTGTCAAAGTATGGAAAATACATATGTCACGAAGGGTTAGTGGGAGCGTACAAATTACTTTCTAGTGTTACATATCCTAACAATATTATCATTATTATAGTAATAATGAGATGTTGTAAGGTAAAAGATTTACCTAAGTCTTCTTTACTCCGTGAAAGCAGTGAGAGTAGTCTTTGTTATATTTGATATAAAGTTTTATATGTGATATAAAACTTGGAGACTTGTGAGATACTCCTATTATTCGTACATTAGATATGATCTAATAAAGGACATAGCTAGGCTATCTGTATGAAGTTAGTATAACTGTTTGACAGTTAATGTGTGTCTTGTATATCGTATTCATCTTTCGTAAAGGATGATTCCTTTTAGAAAGAGATATTGATTAGAATGTCTAATCAATCTTATGTATCATTTGATGATGACATAATGAATACTTTATTATGTGCGATTAAAGATATCAATTTAATCATAATTGATATGAGTTATTTTGGTATCCTATAGACCATATGATGGAACTTGAAACACGTTCTTTGTGATCTTTGAGATATTAAGAACGAGTTTCTGATTCATGGAGAATACTATCTGCGACCATTAGGGTCATATTAGTTTTGAGACTAATTATGACGTTAGACAGTCTACGTCATAAAGAGTCACAAAAGATGCAGTATGAGTGTCACGAAGGATTCTACTTTTCAGTGGAATTAGATGCAACTTATTAAGTAATGACTTATGAAGTTGCAAAGTGACCTTATAAATTAGAAGTTTTATATTTGTGTTATGCTTGCGGTTGTCCACATAGTATTTTGGATTTGATCCCTAAATACTTGGACAACTTAGTAGTTGTAGCACAATACCGATGTAGCATTAGGGTCATATTAATGTATAATCTAGATTATACAAAATATGAACAATGCTGACTATGGGAAACGATGGACTTTGTTTGACAAACTCAATGATTCATAGCGGACTTGTTTCTTGCCTCTTAAGTACTGGTGAGCTTTTGAGGGCCATGTGCATATGATACACATTGAGACGTGTATATGATACCGTGGATTGACATTAGAGCAAGTGGGAGAAATTGTTGGGGTTGGTGGTGCTCAGAGTGCCAATCCGGACCGTATTTATGTCTGATTCATGAATACGAACATCCCCTATTCCATAATATTACTTATTTATGGTTGTACCTCTTGTTCTATATACATATTCGATCTGATTACCATTGGATTGAAACTAAATGTGGTTTAGTGATATATATATATATTAGACAAAGGCCCGATAATATATAATGCAGTACACAGTTACAAAGTTAGTTTGTAATTGACATTGGGAAGTGTTAACTGCTAAATGTATATTATCAAATAAAGTTCCTGGTCAAGATTCACTAACACGGGTCGGTTAGTCAAATCTGTTGAGACCAGTACATGTCGTATATCGGGACTCGGTCCGATGGTTTATCCTAATGAACCATGAGTCTACGGAGACTCGTATAGACATGTAGGTGTTTATAATAGATAAACACTGAACGGCTCACCGAAGATTCTTAATGGATGGTACTCCAACGTCAATAAGAATCTTCTCTGGTTGAGTAGCATAGTGGTCCTTCGACTTGAGACACCACTGTGGATGTATGAGATATCCTCCACACTTGATGACAGTCACGTCACCGATCTATTTAGATCAGACCTCCGCCTGTTCGTTGGGTGTGGACTGATCCTCAGGATATCCTGTGTATGTCAAGATAGGATCCGTCAGTTCTGTGTACAGAGCATGTAGTCCATATATAATTAGCAGTCTGTTAAATCTGTGGCCACAGTATACTGCGGAAGTAAGTTCCGAATGTTATTTAGAGATTTCTAATGAATACGTCGACGGGATAATACCTATAGAGATTTGACGTTTACATCTATATCTCTGGGATTATCCGGATACCTGTGACGGAGAGATTATACGTATGCAATGACCTCGACCTGTATGATTCAGCCAGATTATCCGTGATCGTCATAATTTTTGGGTGGATATAATTATGGACACAAAATTATTTTTTCGTGACGGATATGTCTGAATCTAGAGAGTCTCAATAATGAAATATACTCGTAGAGCACTAGGGCAACTTTTATGAATAATGATGATTATTTATAAATCGTTTAAACGTTAAACGAAAAATACATGCGAACGGGCCGAACCGTCATTTCCTAATTAATGTGTATTTGTATTTAATATATGATATTATAAATACACATTAATTGATTGTCAAATAAAGGTATTTGACATATATCATTAATATATGTATTTGAGATATTTAAAGTAAATATAATACATGTATTTGAGATATTTGTATTTAATTAATTATTTAATTGTTAAATAATTAATATAATTAAAATATAAATATCTTACCAAATGATAAAGTTAGGAAATGATTATAAGTGTAAAAGTTTAATTTTACATTAAATGAAAAAGGTAGTCAAATTGGATTTGACTTCTTTGATATTTGTTTTAAATAGTTTAAAATTAAAATATCAATTTCCTTATCTTTTTTCCTTAATTTCGGCCATCACCCTTTTTAAATATAATTGTTATATTTTCAAGTTGCTTTTGTTGACTTATGAATTTCATTAAAGTGTAATGATAAAATTGCAAGTTGATTAAAGTAGCTTTAAATGAAACAAAATAATATCTAGATATTTTATATAACTACAATTTCGGCCAAGGGCTATTTTGTGAGTATATATTGTTTTGTTTCATCTTTTAGGGTTTAAAAAGTTCATTTGATACAAAATAAACATAATAGAGTTGAGAGAAAAAGGCTTGGAGGCTAAAGAAGAAAGCTTGGAAAAATCATGCTTTTGTAAGTTTTTCTTTAAAGCTTTCAACATAGAAAATGTTTCTAACATCCTTAGCTTCATCTTGTGTTGCTTTGATGTGGTCTCTCTACTTATAGTTTGTGTTTTAATTGTTGTGAACTTGAATGAAAGATGTGTGTATGTAAGTAGCCTTGAAATGGTTTCAAAGGCTTACTTTTGATTTTTGGAAAATCAAAGTTGCTAATCTAGAGTTGTTGATCCAATCTTAAATGACCTAGATTTGATCTATAGTTATTTCATTGTGTTGAGACTTTAATTGGATGAAAGAATGATGATTAAAATGATTGATTTAACCAATTTGGTCAAATTTGTCCAATTTGAAGAAATTGAAAAATTAGGGTTTAAGACCTTGTCCAAATTTGGGGCTTTTCATATATGTTGTGTATTTGGATGTGTATATGATATATACAAAGTTTCATGTTGATTGATTTCATTTGGATGTGTCTTGAAGCATGAAACCAAAAATGCACAAGTTGGAAGCTTAATGAAGCTCTCGGCCAAATGGGTCAATTTGGGATTTTTGTTGCTTAGGTGTTTTGATGTTTGAACATGCTAAGTTCATCTTAGAAATGATTTAGAATCATTCAAAATTGATTAGATCAATTTCGGACTAAAATGGACAAAATACCAAGTGTAAGGGTAATTCGGTAAATTCACTTAAATATGATTTATTGAATTTTATTCATGATTTGATTATTGGATAATTAAATAAATATGTTTATTTAATTAATCCGAGAAAAAGTTTTGAAATCGAAAAATTTGATTTTCCCACCGCCGCTGCATTACCGATATTCCCCCTAAAAACCCCTACATATATATATATATATTTATATATATATATATATATAATATAATATATATATATAATATATTTGTTATTAGGAATAGATTAATAGCTTCCTTATATTTAGCTTATACTAGTTCCCTTATTTAGCTTATCGTATTTTATGTAACTAGATTTTAGTATTGTAATTAGCCTTCAAATTTCTATATAATGAAGGAACTCTCACCATGAGAGGTATTCAATGCAATTTTGATGGTAGAGATAAATTGTTTTTGTAAAATAGATGTGTTATTTAGGTGTGAAAGGGTGTACTACGTTAAAGTATGGTTGTGATTAGTAAAAGTATAGGAAATACATATGCATATTTGTGCATTATGTTTTCATAAAATGAGTTGAAATTAAGAATTGTTTTGGACTTAAAAGAGTCTTCAGATGCTTTTGAGTAAAATATATTTCAGAAAATGTTCTTATAGTTTTGAGATCTAAAGCATGGTTTTATATTTTTCGGGGCATGAGGTAAAACCTCACCCCAGTATGTAACTTGAGATTCAGTTGGAATTGACGGGTTCAGAGACATGTGCACATGTAGAGCCAGGATGACGGCTTAGGTTCGTGTACCTGGACTCTAGTGGTGGCTATGTCCAGTTGAGTCGTTTTCCTGGACATAGAGCTATACGTTCAGTTGAGTCGTTTTCCTGGGCGTAGGGCACCACCAGTTTCAGAGGCACCCAGTTGAGTCATTTTCCTGGGTGTAGAGAGACGCCTAGTTGAATCATTTTCCTGGGTGTCATCAGTTTCAGAGACCGGTGAGTTGATCCCGAACACGACCAGTCGAGTTGTTTTCCTGGACGTAGAGCAATTTTCAGTTTTTCAGTTTTCAAATTTCAATTTTTCAATAAAAAATTTCAGAAACAAAAGTTAGAAACAGTTTTTCAGTTTTCAGTGTTCGGTTATAGCTTTCAGAAAGAGTTTTTAGAAAAGAACATTTTCAAAAGTCGGATTTTTGTAAACAGTTTTCCGAAAATAAATTTTAGAAACAGTTTCTAGAAATCAGAGATTCAAAGCAAGTTTTCAGAAAGACAAATTTTGTTAAGTTTCCAGAAAAGAGTTTTTATAAAGAGTTTTCAAGAAAAGAGTTTTCGAAAAATATTTTCTAAAAAGTATGACATAATCAAAGTTCAGTGTAGCGTATAGGTTGTGCATATAAATCATACGTCTTGATTAACGTACAAGATGCATATAGTTGACATTGAAGCATGATAGCATGATTACATTTATATATTTGTGAAAGAATGTTTTATTAACCTGATTTGATGATATTTCAATGAAACAAAAGAAAGATAATTATAATAAAGGCCGGAACTCGATTAGAAATAAGTATATAGAAAAGTGGAAAGATATCAGAGTAACACAGTAGATGGAGCTATGAAAACTCAATAGATAATTAAAGCACAAACAAGAAACATGATTTAAGTTTATGTATACTCAGATAAAGAAGATAAGTAACATGTTTGTTAGACGGATTGAGATAATATAATAAGTCTAAATTTATCTTATGTTATATGTCACGTACGTAGCTCAGGTTAATACAGAAAAATAAATCAGGTCTTGCATGTGTTTGACGCTCAAGAAATGAGCATAGATACTTACTGAGTCATTATGACTCACACCCCAATAGTGTTTGAGATTTTGTAGGTTGGTGACCTGATCGGTCGACCACAGATACCAGAGCTTGAGGAGCCGGATAACAGTGTTGCAGTCAGCCTGTCACCAAGTCCTGGGAAAAGGAGAGTCAAGTTATTTATTAGTCTATTTGTAAAGGATTTGTATTGTACAAGTTTTTATTTATACGTATTTTTTGGGCATGGAGCGCAGTTGGATTTTGACTTGAGTTGATTATTTAGTGTATATTATTAGTGTCGGGCCCTATAGGTTGTATTGAGGTGCTGGACTTGATCCAGGTTGTATGACTTTTAGCAGAGGTCATGTCGAATTTTCGTTAGAGGCAGAGGCAGAGGCAGAGGCAGAGGCTTATGGAGTCCGGATTAGCCTGTCTCCTGCCGGTAGCATCCTGGCTTAGGTGGGACGTTACACACATGCAGCGAACCACTCCCAAAGACACACACTTTGTACAGCCACGTGAAGCCATCCAAAAACAAACACAAACTAACCTAAACACTCCTCTCTTTGAATACACGCACATGACCTCAAGACCCGACTAAGCGCATCACTCCCTCACACTTCAAATAGCCTTACACATACTCAGACACCACTCACAAGCCGCAAAACAACTTCCCCAACGTTGACCAGCTCATTCACTGAAATAATACCTCACCTCAAAAACCCTAGCAGCCTTCAACGTGCAACTCACCTCACGTCTCTTTTTCACAGCCGAAACACCCAAAAAATTAACCTCAAATTGCAGCCCTAATCCATGCAAAACTAGCCCTAAACTTCACCTAGAATTCACCCCAAAACAGTAACAAAAATCATCCCAAAACAGTCCCCTAAACTACCCCGCAAACTGTACCCAAACCGCACCCTTAAACTTGCAAACTGCACCCTTAAAATATCGTAAAACAGTCCCAAAAAAACTATACAACTAGAACATAAAAAAATGTAACAAAAACAGTCTCAAATATCATAAAACAGCCCCCGAATACCGCAAACACGACGACCAAAAATAGCAGCCCAAAATAGAAAAAACAGCAGCCCAAAACAGTAAAGCAACGAAGGAAAACAACAAACCAGTAAATCAGAAAAGCCGCGAAGCATCAACCCTTCGGACAACCGCATAACATACTTCCAAGAGACGACTTAAGAGGTTAAACCTGAGGGCACCTTTTATTTATTCCCGTTCTTTTTCTGTTATTTATTAATGTTTCTTTGCATGAGTATTGTATAACATGTGTTAAGGATGGTTTTGAATTTAAAATTATTTTTGGATGTTTTTAAAAGTGTTTTTTTTAAAGGAAAATTACACAAAAAATTATGAAAAGTCGAGGCTCCTCAGTTATAGCACGGCATCCTGCACTATAATACAACTCATTTAGTGTGTTGTTGCATGACTCGGCTCGATGAGATTCCTATTGACCACGTGTTATAGTACTCTATTAAAATATTTAAAAATACATCCATACTCAATCACCACTGGTTAGATCAATTTCCACTGCTTGGGCCATCGATCTGACCTTAGGAGTCCCGCAACCGCCCAAACACCAATATCGATTGTATCTCATGCCTATTGACTCCACATGTTTATCAAATAACTTGGGAGGAATAGTTTTGGTGAGTGGGTCTGCTATATTATCTTTACTCGACACCTTAATTTTCCAGAGAGTTGAAGGAAATAAGTTCTTTACTTTAGTTCCTTCCAACCTTTCCTAAATACTTTCAAACACCCAAAATTAATTTTTAATATCAAAATCAACATTAACACATGTTAAATAATGAAATCATATTTATCAAAATATCAAATATTTTTTAAAAAAATATAAATTTATTCTGATTACGCACATGCGTAAATTTTGAATTTAGAACACAAATCAAATTAGAATCCCACAATGAAGTGACTCATAAATAATTATAGGTCACTCAAAGGTGTTCAAGTGATTCTAGAATGGTACCCATAGAGTTAAGTGATTCTAGAATGGTACCCATAGTTCCAAACTATCATCTAGAGTTCCAAAATCTAATTTAATGTTCATGTCCAACACAAATATTTTAACACAATCACAAGAAAATTGTGTTTATGCTTCCAAAGCATCCATCCATACACAATTCATTAGGCTAATTTCAACTTCAAGCTATGTTATTATATATCCAATATATAAAACATCAATATATGCTTCATTAATGAAAACAACTCACTAAGGAAAAATATCTTTAGAGAAGATCAAACTCACCTAGTAAACTTGATTCTAAGATCCAATCCTCTTTTCCTTGTTGAAATGTTGTAAAAAACTTCCAAAGTTAGCAAGCTTGACTCAAGATCAAATATTGATTCCAAAGTTAGCAAGTTTGATTCCAAGATCCAATCTTGATTTCTCCTTATTGAAATGTTATAGAGAATTTTCAAAGCTTTCTAAACATTTCTTTTACTTAGGCTAATATCTCTATTTCTTGCATGTTTTAGCTTTCTCAAGATAAACTTTCTTAAGCTCAAGCTTAATTAAAAGCTTGCTCAAACTTGCCTTTTATAGCAAAACTTATGTAATTTTTAATTCATAAAAATCTTAATCAACTTTTTGGTGTGTTTAATCCAATTTGTCCAAATATGTATAATTATGTGTGACTAATCACTTTTGTATACCATTTTGATTTAATCCAATTAAATCGAAAGTTTAATTAATAGATTAATTAAATGTCTACCACTTTAATTTAATCCAATTAAATCAAGACAAATACAACTATTTTTATATATTTGTGATTGCCAAAATATTCTCCAATGGTAGAGAAATTTATGAAATTATAACAAAGCCCTTGTGTGATTTTGGATTAATCCAATTAATCCAATTGGGTCAAAGTAAATAATTAATGTTATCTAATAGCAAATAATTATATTAGTAAATAATTATAATATCAAATATTATTTATTTTCCAACACTATCAGCTATCCAAGTGCTTCAAGAGTACACTTCATATTGTGGGACTCTCTAGGTCCAGACACGTTCTTCATATATGTTAGGATGGATATGGAACCCCTAGGGTCAGATTAGTGCCCCACGTAGCGGAAGTGGGTTTAACCCGTGGATATCAAGCATGTGTGTATTTTTAAATAATTTAATGAAATAATATATTTCATTACGAGTGTTTAGGGAGAATCTGGGGATAAAACGGAGTCCGGAAAAATTGAATGGAAAAATCGGGTCATGCGTTCTAATGCGCAAGCTATTGAAGCAGATTTTTTTTTTTTTTTTTTAAAAAAAAAAACCTTAAACACCTTTTAAAATTACCAAAAATAATTTTATTTCAAAACCAACCATAACATATGTTATACAATAAATATTTATATATTCCAATTATATATATATATATATATATATGTATTTATTTGAATCAAAATACAAACAAAAATAGAATCCCATAATAAAATGACTTATGAACAATTCTAGGTCATCCAAATGTGGTCAAATGATTCTAGAATGGTATACATAGCTTCAACCTATTAACTAGAGTATCAAACTCTAATTTTATATCTATGTCTAACGTAAACACTTTGATCCAATCTCAAGCAAATTGTGTTTATGCTTCCAAAATATATGTACATAATTAATTAGCCTAATTTAAATATCAACTATATTATTATTTATCAATACATAATTCATCACTATATATCTCACTAATATAACTCATTAATGAAAACATTTTTGGGATTGATGTCATAGAGCGTCATGTATTGTAAATGGAATTGATTATTGTAATAATAATAAATGCATTATTCATTTTATCAAAGTTGTTTAATTTATATCGCATATTGTTCAATTGTCTTGTTTACCTTGATTACTCTTGTACCTTTAGACTTAGTGTATATTTGATGCACAAGAGGATTTAAATCTAAAGTTAGTAATCTAAATAGTCCATAGAGAGCAAACAAAAAAGGTACTTTATTTGTGGTTTATCTATAGCAAAGGTCCATTCTATACTTTTATGATGATCTTGATCCGGGATCATTCATGTAGTGATATTGGAATGAAGGCACTTTGTATGATGAGATCATATAGGACTGTACTTAGATAAATACGAATTTCTTTTAATATCCGTTAACCGAATAAATTCATTTCATCTAATAGATGGTCATATATGGATTCGATCTTAATCCCGAGTGTACTACGAACTCCTGCATGACAGGTTATGTCCTTTTATTTACTATGGTGAGGTTGGTTTTGCATTCCCAACCAATAATTACGTATTTTGGGGATATGATTTGGTATGTAGCTGGAAACGTTTTACATAGATATGAAATTCACTCATTCTTACGAGAAGCATATAAATATCTCTTTTAAGATTTGATTCTAGACTTGAACAATTTAAGCGCTCAACTTTTCTATTACGAATAGAAAGTATTTTATATTCATAATTGTTACGAATTAATTATTCATTATAGAATCAATGGTGCTTAAGAGACAAAATATTTAGAGGGGTTTAACGGCTCATGACCCGACTCTATTTATGAGATATTCGTGAAGGGCTATATCCATATGTAATGAATATATCGATGGACACCGAAGATGTTCGATTTATTTAATCTATCTACGGTAACGAGAGTTCAACTTTGAGTTTTTAGTGGAATGACACAGAGTTAATAATTCGTAATATTTGATTAAAGAGTTTAATTAATATTTTGAAATTATTGGAGCTAGGAACCGTAGGCCCATTTGGTCCCCGTGCTAGCTTGATTAACTGAAGCAAACCTAATATAATTAGATTGTCTAATTATATGCTAACATTATATTTATTTAAATTTATTAATGAGATTAATAATATTTATTGTCACAAATGAAAACTATGTTAAATTAGTTTAATTAATATTTTCTAGAATTCTTTGATTATGAGATAATCAAGTCTTGATTATGAGATAATCCAATTTGTAATAATTATGAGACAATTACTACAACATAATTGAAGGTAAATAAATCTTTATTAATATATTGATTTTTATTTACCGTTGGAGACAAAGCCATATGGCTTACTATGTCATCCAAGTAATTATGTCTATTAGGTGGCTTGGATACACCTAATAATTTTGTCATTAGCTAATGCATTTTATGCTTTGGTATGGCCTCCACTTTTATGTGTTTGCCATTGAAAGAAAGCATTGGATGCTAAATGACAAAGCCATTGTCTTTAGTTTAACATTTCTTATGCTTTGGTATGACATCCACATTTTTGTGTTGGCCATTGCAAGAAAGCAGTAGATGTTTAATGACAAGGTTAGTTTGCTTGTGTAAGAGAATATAATATCTACCATTTCTCTCACTTCTTAAGGTTAACACTTTGCATTAATTCACACAATTGTTGTGAGAAAATATTTGAGAGAAAATAGAGAGAGTTCTAGCATTCATAAGAGTTGTGAAATTTCTAAAGCCAAACACCATTGTGACATCTTTAATCTCTAAATAATTTAGAGGTTTAATCTTTGTGAGTGAAGTCCACACTTCGGTTTGTTGGTTTCGAGTCATAGTTCGGAAGATCGAGTGGTTGATCCAAGTGTTGGACACCAAATGATTGATCTTGGCTACTACAACAAAGGGAGAAGGCAAATTTTTTTTTTTTGAAGATCTATACCGGACCCGGTTCTACCACAAGCAACTTCCGGCGTACTAAGGAAAATCATTTCCTATAATTGGTATCAGAGCTTAAGGTTGACAAGTGTTCTTAACCTTTCTCCTTTAAAGTTTCAAGTTTTTAATAATTTATATGTGATATAGATTATTAGGTTGCATGTTGTGATGAGTAGGCACAATTAGATTCATGAGATGAATGGTTTTCAATATTCGTGAGATGAATGTTTACTTTGATTCATGTGATGAATGTATTGCGTTAAATGTTAATTTTTCCGGCTCTTATTTTTAGTATTGGAAATGTAAGAGCATAAGGTCATATTCTTTCAAGTGTTGTAAGTTCATTTCCTTTGCAATAAGTCCATTTTGTAACTCAATTTGTAACTTGGAGGAGTCAATGTTGCAAAGGATTCATTACGAACCTATTCCGTGAAGAACTCAACAACATACCATGGAGCAAGATATGAAGACCAAAGGATGCCTTGGATTTATTGTACTAATTAGATTAGTATTTTTTGAAAAAATAAGAGCCCGATTAATGCAATTTATGTATATATGTGAAACTTCATTCCGTTACGAGTCCGTCGAAAAAAGGGACCAAAATGGAGTCCAGAAGCTTTGGAACGAAGTAAATGAAGTTCTAGTGTTCGAACACCAGACCGATAGCGTTCGAACTTCAGTCAAACGCATCTCACATGCCATAACATGTAGACATGCATGATATTCAAGTCATAAAATATGATTTTATGTAAATTTAAAAGATTAATTAGTTTAAAGGTTTAAAAAATTATGATTCAAGTTTAAGAACAAATGGACATTATGAGTATATTATTTTCCTTGGTATATCGGATGGAAACTCGGATATAAATTCCATAGCTGTTTCCGAATGGATGGTAATTGGATTGCACTCGGGATGCAAATCCACGTACCTTTGGAGTAAATAATGTACTTTTAATCTATTAAATGGTTTAATGACATATAGTCCATTAGTTGAATTCTAAAATTTTAAAACCTATAAATGAACTAATATTTTAAAAAGTTAAAATTGATTAGATCACTTAAACAACTTGATTAAATTAGTTTAATTAAGTTAATTGGTTAGTAGAGACTAATCGGGATTAGTGAACAAAATTTCAAAAGTTAAAATTGGTTAGATCACTAAATCAACAACTAGTATTAATTAAGGTTATGACTTTAGCCGAGCATAATCTAAGATTCATAAAATACTAGTGAGATAAAAACTTTACTCTTTTTAATAGTGAGTGGGAGAAAGGTATACCACAATATATCCCACGATCTCTATTGTTATCCAGAAATGTGAGATTCAATAGGCACCTCGAGACGGTTTTGCTGACTTGGAACGCACTTCCAAAAATCGACTAAAGAGGTTAGACCTGAGGGCACCTTTTTACTTATCTTCTTTATTTTTATTTTATTTATTTTTGATATATAATTGCATGAGAGTCGTTTGAGGCATGATTTGATTGTTGGATGGACGGGACATGTGTTCCCTTTTGTGGTATATCGGATGGAAACCCGGACGTAAATTCCATAGCCGATTCCGAATGGACGATAGTATGGTCTGCACTCGGGATACAACGCCACGTACCACTTAAGAGACATATGTTTCGTTCCATCCAAATTTGTATTTAAGCATGACATAGTTTATAGGTTGTTTATTTATTGTTTTAAGCATGATTTAATTTAGCTTCGTTATTTAGTTTTAAAGCATTATTACGTTATTTAGGCATGTTGTTTCTTTACTCGTTATGCATGATGTTTAGTTTAGTTTATATTCATGTTTAAGTAATTATCTGTTTATGTTGGTTTGATGGCTCAATGTGTTCGATGTGTGATATTGCGTGTTTGTTGTTTAAAGATTTACTTTCAAGCATGCAAACTTAGATTAGGATTTATTTAGCGGAAGCATATTAGATCTAAGTGACCTTTGAACATGATTATTGAGTAGATGCGGTTGATCTATTGCACAAATTATATCGTCACAATGACATAAGTAAGGGACCATTCCGAACCCAACGGTTTGAGGTCTTCCCTTACGAGGGGTGAGTGCGGCCTTAAATCTTTGTCCCGGTTCACACCAGGTGGCGACTCCATTATTCTCCGATTTAGTTCCCCGCGGACTACTCCGTACTCTCAACTAGGCCCTAAGTCTAGAACAGCATGCGTCGCCCAAGTTCTGTGCCCTACACCAATGTGGGTATACATTTGTATTTCGAAACACCGGGTGTTTTATATATAAAAATGATGTAGAAATTTACGCTGCTGTTACAAATAATGGTCTTTATATTTTTAATAAAAATCAATCTCAAACATATAATATAAAAAACAAAAGGCTTAAAATTAGTAACAAAGATAAAACTTATATGTGGCATTATCGTTTGGGACACATTAACAAGACTCGCATATCCATACTTTCAAAGAGTGGGTACTTCGATGGATTTGATCCAAATTCATATGACGTCTGCGAATCTTGCTTATTAGGTAAAATGCCTAAATCACCTTTTAGCGGTAAAGGTGAACGCGCCACCGAACTGTTAGCCCTCATTCATAGTGACGTATGTGAGCCCATGTCTAGCCAGGCTAGAGGTGTATATGAGTACTTCATAACCTTTACAGATGATGCATCACGTTATCGTTATGTGTATCTTATGAGACATAACTCGGAAACCTTTGAGAAATTCAAAGAGTTTCGATATGAAGTAGAAAAATAGACTGGCAAGAGTATAAAGATATTACGGTCGGACCGTGGTGGCGAATACTTAAGCAATGGGTTTCTAGATTACTTGAAAGAATATGGTATTCTTTCACAGAGGACTCCTCCTGGAACACCGCAATTAAACGGTGTGTCCGAACGGAGAAAACAGAACTTTGTTGGACATGGTAAGGTCTATGATGAGTCGCACAGAGCTACCTATTTCCTTCTGGGGATATGCATTAAACAGTGCAATTCTTATTTTAAATAAGGTTCCGTCAAAGTCTGATCAACAAACTCTGTATGAGATATGGACAGGAAAGAAACCGGGTTTCTCATTTCTGAAGATTTGGGGATGCTGGGCATACGTCAAACGTTTGGAAGGTACCAAACTTGAGCCCAAATCGGATAAATGCCTATTTATAGGATATCATAGGGAAACCAAAGGATATTACTTTTATCACCCATGAGAGAATAAAGTATTTGTTGCTCTACATGCGGTTTTCCTTCAGAAGAAATTCCTAAATATAGTGGTTAGTGGGAGGAAAGTAGAACTCGATGAAAGTCGAAGTGATACTGTTCCTGGCATAGAATCCTCAACGGAACAAGAACAGTCTATCCGGGATGAGACTATACCATAATCTTCTATTACATAAGGACCGCGTAGGTCGGAGAGAGTCAGAAAACAACCTGAGAGGTATGGGTTTCTGATCTCACCTCATGTAGATATTAATCTTATTGACGATAACGAATTGGCTACGTATGAGGAAGCGATACAAGATATTGATTCCGCTTTATGGCAAGAAGCCATGAAGTCTGAAATGGATTCCATGTACACCAACTAAGTTTGGACACTGGTGGATGCACCAGAAGGCGTAAAGCCTGTTGGTTGCAAATGGGTCTTCAAGAAGAAGACTGACATGGATGGCAATGTACAAACGTACAAAGCTATGCTTGTAGTGAAGGGGTATCGTCAACGACATGGTGTCAATTACGATGAAACTTTCTCACCCATTGCCATGATCAAATCCATTCGGATAATGCTTACTATTACTGCATATTTCGATTACGAGATATGGCAGATGGACGTTAAAACCGCTTTCCTTAACGGAAACCTTTTGGAGGATGTTTACATGCAACAACTTGACGATTTTATCGTGCCTAGACTTATAAACAAGGTTTGTAAGTTAAATTGGTCCATTTATAGACTGAAGCAAGCATCGCGGTCTTGGAACCAGCGTTTTGATGAGATCATAAAAGAATATGATTTCATTCAAAACGAAGATGATCCTGTGTATATAAGAAGGTTAGTGGGAGAGCACTAACATTCATTCTCCTTTATGTTGACGATATATTGCTTATTGGCAATGATATTCCCATGTTAACATCGGTGAAAGCTTGGCTTTCATTGAAATTCTCCATGAAAGATCTGAGAGATGCAGCTTTTATTCTAGGAATAAAGATCTACAGGGATAGATCTACAAAGCTGTTTGGACTCTCCCAGAGTACATACATTGACAAAGTGTTGAAGAGATTCAACATGGATCAGTCCAAGAGGGGACTGTTGCTTGTGTCACATGGCGTCTATCTATCTAAAGACATGTGTCCTAAAAATCAAGATGATAGAGACAACATGAGTCGGATGTCGTTCGTCTCGGTAGTCAGATCGATCATGTATGCCATGATATGTACACGACCTGATGTCTCCTATGCTTTGAGCATGTGTAGTCGCTATCAGGCTGATCCAGGTGAAGGTCACTAGATGGCGGTTAAGAATCCTTAAGTATCTTAGACGAACTAAGGATGCTTTCTTAATCTATGGAGATAGAGAACTTGAGGTAACTGGGTATACCGATGCAAGTTTCTAAACCGACAAAGATGACTGCAAGTCGTAATCCGGGTACATATTTTGTTTGAATAACGGAGCAGTAAGCTGGAAATCATCCAAGCAAGAGACTGTTGCCGATTCAACAACAGAAGCGGAATATATTACTGCAGGTGAAGTAGCAAAAGAGGTAGTTTGGATCCGAAAATTTCTAATTGGATTAGAAGTAGTTCCGTTAGCAACTGAGCCTGTTCCATTGTATTGTGACAATAACGGGGCTATAGCGCAAGCTAGGGAACCGTAGTCTCATCAACGATCCAAGCATGTTCTTCGATGTTTCCATCTGATAAGTGAGATTATACATCGTGGCGATGTGAAGGCCGAGAAGGTCGCATCAGATGACAACATTGCAGATCCGCTGACGAAAGCTATTCCTCAGTAAAAGTTTGAGCGACATGTACATAGTTCAGGTATTAGATGCATGAGTGACTGGCTATAGGCCAAGTGGGAGATTGTTGGACAGTTGTGACCTATAGCGTCACTGATTGTAAAAGACATTGTGTTTTTTGTACAAAATTAACTATGTAGTAATGAAATTACCTTTTACCGTTTTGTAATTTATTTACTTTGATATATAAATGGTAGAAGTCCTATGATTTATTCCGGATTGAGATGATATGAGACAGTATCAATCCATAAAGGTTTAACCATTAAATATCCCTAATCGTAGTATTATCGAGATTGGACATCGATAATGCGGAATAGACTAGTATTGCACTTGTGCGCGTTGTGAGGGCATAACAACATAGTTCTCATATATTTAAGTATTGGATACTTATGCAAGTGCGATAGGAGGTCGTGTTTTAACGATGGTACGGAAAATAGCTTCGCTCTGGATAGACCCTGCGGAATCCAATTAGTAGTATGTATATATGTCTATGGGAGTCCGCATCAGGGTAGGTGTATTAGGTCTGAACCTGAGACTTGCATCACTAGTACTTGCGACAATCGATACGCTTTGGTTTTGGTCATCCAGGAATTTAACAGGTTCTGTGTACGCCTCTTCTGGATTTGTTGAGAATCGTAGTGTATTGGGTGTGATGATGATCACGCAGGGATTCGGAACTAGTTCTCTATTGTGTTGCAACCATCGGGATAATATGACAAGGTCAGGATTATCCGATTCAAAGAGACTATTTGCTTGATATCTGATATGTGCTTCGTACGGGGCAGACACTATTCCAGCCCCAGGCCTTGAACGTGAACATCCGATACCGGATCGCTATACATAATACTACGGTATACTACACTTGATATAGATCGTATATTCCATTAAGAATATTTCTGGAGAATTGGGTAGGCATGGCGCTTTGCTAGAAGCCAACCTTGTCTCGTAAATCGGTAAAAATGTAGTACAAGATAGTACGTGTTCGGATAGTCGGACGACCAGATTTACTGCCAATATATCCAGGGATCTCTTGGGTCGCTTCCCGAAGATTCACCGATGACGTATGATTCGAACTTAATTAATCTGGGATTAATTGCGGAGAGATTTTATCAGAAAGATTAATTTGGAATTAATCGATAAAATAATATATTTGATATATTAAACAAAATTAGATTTCGACGCGGAATTAAAATTAGATTTTAATTCGGGCAAATGAGATAATTTAGAATTAATTCGTTTTTGTTAGGCATAATATTTAATTAAATTCGATTTAATTACTTCACGACGAAAGTTCGTTAATTCGGAATTAGCGAACTCGAGCCCGGGAGTGTTTACGGGCCCACTCGTATTTCGAATCGAGTGAGCCCCACATGTCACATCAAATGTCACCTTAAGTTGCTTTTGGTTGATGTGTTTTGGTGGAGTTGGTAGAGACTTCTTCTACACTCCAAAGTCAAGGCTTGAATGACTTTTACCAACCAAAGATTTGGTATATCATTTAATTTTTTTTTAAAACAATTACACAAGTCAACATTTTGTAAAAATCTTTTATTTCTTCTCTCAATGGCTCTCGACTTTGAGCAGTTTTTTCTCTCCAAAGTTTTTGGCTAGGCCGAATTTAAGAAAGAAAGAAAGTGAGAAAATTGTGGCAATTTTCATAGAGCTAGCACTCTCAAAGGATTCAACAAAGGTGATAGAGAAACCAATCCCGAAAGCTTGGAATACTCTCAAAAGCTTGGAGCTTGGAGATCAAAGACAAATAACCTCATTGGCCGAAAATAAAGGGAAAATTTTATTGTTTGACGCATCCTAAAACCGATCATTGTAAGTGTGTTTCCACCACTCTTCTTTGTGTATTCATTTCATTTCAATGCTTATTTTGATCTTGGGACTAAACCTAGAAACCCAACAAATCAGATATCTAATCGTAATAAGATCGAATAAGTGTATAAAATACAAGGATGCTACCATTAAATTAGTAATATTATGGAAAAATTCATTATTCGTATTCATGAATCGGACATAAATACGATCCGAATTGGAACTCTGAACACCAACCCTAACAATTATGTCAACTCATCACATTACATCTAATGTGTACCGGAGTGACCTAAGTTCTAACCATTTATACCCTCACAATAATGATGATATTGAACATAAGTAATAAGAACTCATTCATTTCCATATTGCCAAGAATGACCATCCAATAATGCTTTAATATTATTAATACTACTACTTAAAATAAAGTAATCACCTAATCATGAGAGATTTATGAAAATCAAGTAATAAACATGCTTGGGTCAAAATAATAATTTTGATTTAAAACATGAAATAAAATATGACTTATGAATAATTAAATTAAAATTATAGAGGCAAATATTCAAATACATGTCAAACATGTAACATGTATTGTGTGGTTAAAACATGCTATGATACCGTTCTATTGGGGCGGATGTGGGACCCCTAAGGTCGGACTGGTGTTCCATGCAGCGGAAGTGGGTCTAACTCATGGTAATTGAGCATGGAAGTATTTTTAATTGTTTTAATGAAATATTATATTCTATTACGAGTGTATAGGAAAAAAAAGGGCTGAATTGGAATTCAGAAAGTAAAAAATAGGTGAAAATAAGTTTCAGCGTGGGCACAGTGCGCACGTACTATGAACACTCCGTTCACATTTTTTTCGTTTTCCAAATGCTATTAGGATTCCTTAATCTCTATGGAATTCCAGAGTGCTTAAGGATATAAGGTCATTTACCCTAATTCATTCCGACTTTTCCTAAACACATTCAAACACACAAAATTAATTGTCAACATCAATACATGTTAAAGAATAAAATCGTATTTTTCAAAATATCAAATATTTTTTACAAAAAATAAATTTATTATAATTATGCACATGTGTAAATTTTAAATTTAAAACACAAACCAATTTAAAATCCCACAATGAAGTGACTCATGAATAATTCTAGGTTACTTATAGGTGGTCAAGTGATTCTAGAATGGTAGCCATAACTCCACGCTATCATTTAGAGTTCCAAACTCTAATTTAATATTCATGTCCAATATAAATATTTTGACCCAATCACAAGCATATTATGTTTTTGCTTCCAAAGCATCCATACACAATTCATTAGTCTAATTTAATATCAAGATATGTTATTATGTATCCAATACATAATACATCACTAGATGTTTCATTAGTGAAAACAACTCACTAATGAAAACATAACTTTAGAGAAAATTAAACTCACCTAGTAAGCTTGATTCCAAGATCTAATATTCTTCTCTTTGTTGAAATGTTATACAGAACTTCCAAAGTTAGCAAGCTTGACTCCAAGATCCAATCTTGATTCCAATGCAAGAAAGCTTGATTACAAGAACCAATTATGATTCTAATGCTAGCAAGCTTGATTCTAAGATCCAATCTTTATTTCTCCTTATTGAAATGTTGTAAAGAACTTCCAAGATACAATCTTGATTTAATGCGAGCAAAACTTATGTAATTTTTAATTAATAAAAGTCTTAATCAACCTTTAGGTGGGCTTAATCCAATTTGTCTAAATATGTATAATTAGGTATGGTTAATCAACTTTGTCTACCAATTTGATTTCATTCAATTAAATCAAGAAAAAAATTTAATTAATGGATAAGTTAAATGTTTAAATGTCTGCCACTCTAATTTAATCCAATTAAATCTAGAAAAATACATCTATTATTACATATTTATAATTACCAAAATATCCTCCAATGGTAGATATATTTATGAAATTACAACAAAGCCCTTGTGTGATTTTGGATTAATCCAATTAGGTTAAAGTAAATAATTAATGTTATTCAATAACACATAATTATTTTAGTTGATAATAATAATATCAATATTATTTATTATCAAACATTATTGGCTACCTAAGAGTTCAACAATTACACTTAATATTGTGGGACTCTCTAAGTCCAGACACGTTCGTCATATAAACCTCACTTATATGTACGCAATTAGGCCACCTCCAAATTCACGAAGAACACGAACAACCTTTCTGAAATATATAAGTCGAGGTCATCATATATGTTTACCAATCTCTCTATCGTGGGCTAGCTGAGTTGTGCTTAGGAAATATAGATTACACAGTCAAGTTTCTGAGGCACACATCTTATCTCTACATGTCCAAGATTCTTTACAACTAATTAGAACACCATTTCTGATATATTCGATCCACCCTAGGTGATCGAATTTGACCAAATTATTAAGAATCATGACTTACTTACATGGATACCCAAACCCCTTATGGTACACACATGGACCAATAGATCCTATCTTGATACGTATTTGATTAATGAGTGAATCAATCTACACCCAACGAACATCTAACGGTCAGACCCTGAAAGGTCTATAACATTTATAGTATCAAAGTGTGGAGTATCACACAAAATCAATGCTATTCTATAGTTAAATGATCAAATATGCTACTCGACTCGAGGAGATTCCTATTGGCGGTGGTGTGTACTTCCAACTATTAGGAATCACATGTGAGTCATTCAGTAGTCACCCTATCGAATACCCACATGTCTATACGAGCTTCCGTTACTCATAGTACACTGAGTTAAACCATTGGAACTCTAATTCCAATAAACTATATATGCTAGTCTTCAAGGTTATAGGAATTCCACTTTATTCCAAAATAAAAGACTGTTTATGAATAATTTATAATAGTAATATTATCTCAATGTCGGACCACCAGTGTCCAATATTACTACATGACTATTCTAAGGTCGATGTCATTCTCAACATATTTATACATCAAACTAATATGAATAATGACATTATCATTAATAAGGTTAAAATGAAAAGAAGTAATTTTATTAATAAATAAATAAAATATAATGGATAATACATTATTCGAATTGGCGCTCCAAGTCCCAACTCCAACAACATTAACACTCATAAAACTATAATCTCACAATATGAGATTATTTTCTTACGTTAGCTTATATTCTAGTGTTTGTTTCATAGCCTATAAATTAACTTATACTCTCCGTACAATGTTTTTTACCAAACTCACCCTTAATCATCCAAGTGAAATACTTACTAGTCATTATTTCTCTTGTACGAAACCATGTCTAACTACATATTTGTTCCTTGTGTTGATTTTTTGAGTAGGTTCTTGATCGTTAAATTCCCCAAACATCAGTTTTAAAATATGAGCTGTCACGACCTACTCCCTAGAGCGGGCCTAACCCTAGAAAGAGGTTCGCGAACTTCTTTATCTCGAGCATTCTAAATGAAAAACTAACCAAATAAATATGCACAATTGTTACATCATAAATTACAAATCAATGAATTATACATAATTTTTATAGTTTATAACACAAGTCTTAAAAATATGCAAATGATTACTCAAATGTCTGGACTAACCCGAAAAATAATTATGGCACGTAAATCCAATTCTGGTATTGCTTCTGTTGTGCTCACGAACTACCTGGAATATTTGGGGAAAAAGGAGTGAGCTTAAAGAGCTCAGCAAGTAAAGCATTCATACACTAGATATGACCTCAACTATAAAATAGGGATATATATATATATATAATATATATATAATATATGAAAATAACATATACTATAATAACATCTCAAGTAAACATTCTACAACAATACAAATATCCATCAAACATGGTTGCTAATCCGGGTCCAGGATAATAGTGGATTGAAACCAATGGGAGAGTCCCTCTCATACCCCCAAGGTTTCCCACCACATCATCTCGCAAAATATGTGTGAGTGGGTTAAAACCAATGGGAGAGTCCCTCTCATACCCCTAAGTTTTTTCATCATATAATCTCATAAAATATCTCATCACATCTCATCTCATTTTCGTCTACTATTATGCAAAATCAGGTAGCAT
The DNA here is from genome assembly GCA_019454045.1 of Zanthoxylum bungeanum. Classification (NCBI taxonomy): domain Eukaryota; kingdom Viridiplantae; phylum Streptophyta; class Magnoliopsida; order Sapindales; family Rutaceae; genus Zanthoxylum; species Zanthoxylum bungeanum. The sequence goes on along the minus strand of SKCR01019477.1, from coordinate 106,384 downwards.
AATATAACAGCATACATCATCCGATACAATCACATCTCATATTCAATCCATCAATCTCATCTCAAAAATCATGTATTCATCTTTCTCATGCTTTCAATAATTCAATATAATATCTCCATAATTATATATATATATATAATTATACCAATATATTTATATATGGACTTTCACAATAATCATCAATCAACAAACAATTATGTTAAGGGAATCATCATGCATTGTACTTACCTCTATCCACGCAAAAGTTCTTAATATGTCTATATCCTCACTAAGAATCTGAAAAATATAAAATTATGATCAAGTCCCTCAATTTTTCTAAAATTATGATTTTACCCATAAATTTTCTAAATTTCCAATTTAGCCCTTAAACTTTTATAATATGTCCATATAGTCCTAAAATTCTCAAATGTTACTTATCAACCCCTGAAAACCAGAATTTATAGAATTACCCTCTTAATCATGCAAATATACAATTAAGTCCAAAACTTTCAAATTATATCATTTACACCCCCAAAATAGTAATAATCATGTACCAAACTCCAACGACTACCAAATCCCACTGCGAATGAGCCACTGGTCAAAAAATATCTCAACGATCTCGGGGATGGTGGTGGTAGGAGCATAACAGAACGGTTACCGATGATCGATTAAACATCGATAACTACCATATTTTGCTCGTTTCTCAACAATCGAATGTCCGATTTTGGAAAATGAAATGTCCAACTCGCGTATCTCAATGAGGAGAAGATTCTAGTCTGGGAGGTTTCTTTCATGCACGGTGGAGCATGGCAGCGGCAGCAGGCAGCTCATGGGGCGCGTGGCTAGGAGTCTCAACGGAGGTCCGGCTGCATTGGATTCATCTCATCGATGGGATTCTCCAGATGTGATCATTTGCCAGAAATGGAGATCAGACGATGTCAAAAAGTCCATTTCTCTCTCTATAAATATATTTTCTCTCGCTTGGAATGCTCCCAAAATTGCTCTCGGTTTCTCTCTCTAAAACTCTCTAAAATTGCTCACAATACTCTCTGGAAAAATAATCAAGGCAGCCTAACTCTCTCACTCTCATGGAATTTAAAAGAAAAAATAAAGGTTTGATAGATGAGATTAGTTGTTGGTAGGATTAGAGGGTTTTTTTTTGTTTCTTATTGATCATTAGGAGACATGATGATGAAATGATTAGATGAGTGTCTTGGAAGTTTAAAGAAAATAGACAAATGGTTGTTATGATAAAGCTTTCATTACTACAAAAAATAATGAATGATGTTACAATCTACCCTCCTTACAAAAATTCCGTCCTCGAAATTTTTCTATCCTCAAATAGCTCTGGGTATTTCTCTCTCATATCTTGCTCCACTTTCCAATACGCCTCTTTAATGTGATGGTTAGACCATATGACATTCACAAGAGGAATACGTATGGATCTCAACTCTTAAACCTTTTGATCTATGATCTTCACAGGCTTTTCTTCATAAGTCAAGTTCTCGCTCAGCTCCGTCTGTTGACTCTCTAAAATTTGAGAAGAGTCTGGTACATACTTCTTTAGTATGAATATATGAAACACTTTATGAATTCTTTCCAAATCCGGTGGCAAGGCCAAATGATATGCCACTATGCCCACTTTTTCCAAAATCTCAAAAGGACCAATACAGAGCGGTGAAAACTTTCTCTTCCATCCAAATCTCAATACTCCCACCCAATAAGATATTTTCAAGAATACTTTATCCCCAACTTGGAATTCAAGGTCATACCCTATACTGTTGACAAAACTCTTCCGTCGACTCTACTCCTCTAATAATTTTGCTCGGATCATCCTGACCCTCTCATATGTCATATCCATCAAGTCTGAGCAATAAATTTATCTATCTCCAACCTCGCCTCAACAAACAAAAGTCCTACATCTCCTCTCATGCAAAAACTTAAATGGAGTCATGCCGATACTAGTGTGAAAACTATTATGCTATGTGTTGGGGTTTTAGCATGGGCACAGCGGAAGCTCGCTGTTCGGGTGAAATCGTAATTTTAAAACCTTTTAAATTATCAAATAAATTATTCAATATGAATAATTCATTCATATTTCACCTAAACATATTTATTCGATATCAAATAACGACATAAATAATTAAGAAATATTGTGAAACTTTTATGAAAATATTTTTCCATAAAATGGCATAAAACGCGTTTTTGACCGAACCAACCACCCAATGCACATGAGGGCTGCCCAGGTCAGCCCCAACAGTACCAGGGTAGTTCATGGGCTGCCCGAACAATAACCAATTCACTGTTTGGGCAGCCGTCACCCGGTTGGCTCAAAAGTCACCTGGTAACGCCGGGTTTCGCCATTTTCGTATATTTCAACTCCGAAACAGTTTTCGGTAAATGTTCCAACGTCCAATACATTTATATGACATAATTTTTTTCATCATAAAAATATTTTTTTAGATCTGTTCCGGAGGGCAAAAATATCAATTTTTCATGTTTTAATCCAATTTTTTAACATTAATTAAATTAATCACAACATCAATCCAAGCCACCACTAATGAAGCACCCCAAGAATAATTCTAGGCATTACAAGAGTGGTCATAACACTCTAGAATGGCAACATATCATCAAATGATCAAATTTAACAAATATTACAATAATATCTTTCAATACTACCTCATATATGCACCAAGCTTTCAAATCCATCCTACAAATCAAAAAACACAATTTCTAAGGAGTAAATAAACCATTCTAGTAATTCAAGAACAAGAAACTAATTTTCTATACTTAAGAATATTAAAGATTACCTACTAATCTTCAACTTTATTTAAAGTTTTTCTTTGAATTCTTCACTTTCTTCTTTGTTGAGTCATCAAGCAAAAGTTGGAAGCTATTTGGAGGAAGGGTTTCGGCAATGGGTAAGCCAACATAAGAAAAGAAAAAAACATTTCCCTTTAAAAATGTCATTGCCGACTTACTAGAGGTAATTTTGTTATTTTTACTATTTAATTTCATTAAATTAAAAACAAGCTTTATGTTAGCAAATCAAATTTACACACATTATGCTTAATTTGAACATGCCACATATATCAATAATTATTAAACATATTGCATAACATTTATGTAATATGGTTATTATTTAATTATTCAAATATTTAATATTAAATATCTAAATAATTAATTAATATAATTATTATTATATATGTATTTTTATTTACATTAAATAACAAATACATATATTAATGGCATGTGTCAAAGTCTCATTTGACAATTAATTAATGCGTATCTAATCAAATTATGTTCAAATACAAATACAAAATATTACTATTGACCAAAAAGTGCCCCTAAAGCATGTGTTTTTGTTTAACCATTTAAACGATTTGAATTAACTTATTTAATTCGGTAAAGTATTATGAACAATCTGTATTATTCATAATGCTTTGCCCGAGTGCTCAATAAGTACACTTCATATTATGGGACTCTAAGTTTAACTTTATCCGTCACGAAATCCAATTTCGTGTCCATAATTCACCCACTCATGAATTATGACGACCACAGATAATTTCGTTAAACTATGCAAGTCGAGGTCATTGCATACGTATAGTCCTTCTATCACCGGCTATCCATATTATACCTGGGATATATATAAGAACGTCAAATCCTTATGGTATAATATAGTCGACTTTCAATTTTACGATCTCTAAATAACACTCAAAAATTAGTTTCGAAGTTATACAACGGCCATGGATTTACTAGATGGTAAACATGTATAGGAAACTTGTGCTCTGTATACAGGACTGACAGATTCTATCTTGATACAATCTGGATATCATGGGCATCAGTCCACACCCAACAAACAGACGGAGGTCTGATCTAAATAGATCGATAATGTGACTGTCATCAAAGTGTAGAGGATAACTCATATATCCACTGTGGTATCTCAATTCAAAGGACCATTATGCTCGCTCAACTCGAGAAGATTCCTATTGACATTGGTGCACCATCTATTAGGAAATGTTCAGTTAGTCATTCAGTGTTTATCAAATAAATACCTATATATCTATACGAGTCTCCCGAGACTCATGGTTCTCTAGGATAAGCCATCGGACCAAGTAAAAATATACGACATGTACTGGTCTCAGCGGATTTTACTAACCAACCAGTGTTAGTAAATCTTGACCATGAATTTTATTTAAGGATATACATCTTATAGTACACTTCCCAATGTCAATTACAAATTACGTTGTAACTGCGCACTACATTTTAAATCCTAGGGTCTTTGTCTAATATACATGTATCACTAAGTCAGATTTAGTGTCAATCTTGTAACATCCCAGATTTTCAGGGTGGTTCTAGAAGATTTCCGGACTGACGTTATAGTCTCGGAGCATGATGATAATGAAGAATAAGATTTTAAGTGATGTTATATGGGTTGGAATAATATTTTATGAATATTCGTCACGTTGGGAAACGCGTGGGATCAAAAGTCAGTTACGCGATTTTTGTAAAACGCATAAAGAGATCATTTCCGAATTTACCACAAAATTAGCAATCAAGCTCCGATCGAGTTGATTCTTGAGCTAGTGGACTCATTTTTCCGAGACGGATAACTTTCGTGTTGAACTTTTTTCGAAAATCAAGCCAGAAGGGATTCAAAAGAGATCATTTCCGAAATTACCCTTAGTGGTGGGGGTATTTTTGGAAATTTGTGAAATTTGATATTTGTTTTTATTATTATCATTATTATAAGCATATACATGGAAATTAAAAAAAAAAAGATACAGACTTACGTCGCACGAGAGGGAAAAAGGAAGAGGGCCTTCGCCGGCGGCCAGCCGGCCACTTCCGACCGGCGCACCGGCGCAGGGGGACTCGTCCGGCCACCATGCATCCGGTGGTGGCCGGCGATAGTCCAGAAAGTCGCTGGAACGGCGAGTAATGGAGAAGACAGGTGTGAGTTTAGGTCATCCGATCCCGACTCATCGCTTCAAACCACGAGCCGTGCCACCTGCCAAATCGAAGCTCTCGGAGAGTTCTACTAGTATGCGGAGTCGTTTTCACCGATCTGTGGCCCGTTACACATGAAACGAGGAAGAAAGCCACGGTGAACAGTAAACCCATGATGAACAGTAGCTCCGATCGAAAATTCTGATCGCACCAGCTCGTTCATATGGCTGATAGGAGTCCGAATATGGCCTCGGAATTTCGGTACGACTCTCTGTTTAGAATTCGTCATTTTAAAGTTTATCGTTATTTATTCGGATGTTTCTAGTAGTTTCGTAGTGTAACGAATTAGCATAAAATGAATTGGGCATGATTTAATATGTTAAAACGATAAATGTGGTAGAATCCGGGGAGAATCAGATGAGATATGATCTATCCAGTAGAATTAGCGAGTTTCCAGTAAAACGAATGACTAGAAACTCGGGGATCCTTCCGTGGAGAATCGCGTGACTGAGCGTAGATGACCATAATCATGAAGATAATATAATTATGGTATTGCAAGGGTAATTAAGTAATTCTGGATTAGTTCAGAGGGTTCGAGACCCTTCCGTGGCGTTTGCGAAACGTTTCCGTAAGTTTTGCCCCAAACGCATAAAGTGAGAATCTGAACCATCCAGCAAGTTTAGAATAGTATATATAAGTATATATTAGAGTAATAAAGTTTGAATAGTAGAATCAGAAAGATTTCATGTATTCCGAGAAAGTCCGTTGTTTAGTATAGATGAGTTGAAAGTTCCGCAAATAGCGGTTCTGACATATGTTGTGATTTATTTTGACAGATCGGACCGGGATTAGGAGTGTCCGCCTAGCCAGGTAAGTAACTCCTACGAGTACTTAAGAGATTTAATATTGTTCGGGATTACTAATAAAATAAAGTTGTGTATAGTATACATATGAAACCTGTACATATATAAAGTTGAATGTAGAAGAAAGAAGTAGGTGTATGAGCAAAAGATAAACATGAGCATACGAAAGTAAAGAGATGCATATCTAAGTACAACCAGTGTATAAATTTATAGATAGATAAAATATATGAATGATGTCATGTTTATAATTATAATTTATTGAGACTTGGGTATTGGGAATGTAGAAATCTACACCCTAGGGAATGGGATCAAAGTTTAAGAATGATAAATTATCAAAAGTAAGCACATAAGTACAAAAACGGGTAAGTAAGCATGGAGAAATAAGTAAGTTAGTATATGGTAGGTATGTGTTTTATGAAAAAATATCTTGATGTATGTTTAAAGTGAACAGAGTATTGTGCATAAGAACATATGTAAATGAGATCTCGAGCATGTTGGTTTGAATACATGTAAGCATATAAATAAGTATGACTGTCAAGATAGTTTGTGAGAGCATAGAGTTTGCATGTACATGTGTATATTTATAAGATTATGCATTTGTTATGGTTTTCAGAAGTTAAGTTAAAGCTAAAAGTGTTTTAAGTTTCAAAGTGTTACAAAGGCCAGTTTTCAAATGTTTTGACAAAGATGTTCTTTACAGTTTGGGATTTGATTTAAGTTTTTAACAGTTTATTTACAGTTTCGTGTTTTCGGGGCAAGAGGAAAAACCTCACCCTAGTATGTAACTTGAGATGCAGTTGGAATTGACGAATTCAGAGACATGTGCACATGTACAGAGTCAGGACGACGTCTTAGGTTCGTGTACCTGGACTCTAGTGGTGGCTATGTCCAGTTGAGTCATTTTCCTGGACATAGAGTTCTACGTTCAGTTGAGTCGTTTTCCTGGACGTAGGGCACCACCAGATTCAGAGGCACCCAGTTGAGTCGTTTTCCTGGGTGTAGAGAGACGTCCAGTTGACTCATTTTTCTAGACATAGAGCAGTTTTCAGTTTTCATATTTTCAATACACAGTTTTCAAATCATCAGTAAATAGTTTTCAAAAGTCAGATTTTAGAAAACAGTTTTCAGATAAAGTTTTCAGATATAGTTTTTAGTTTCTAGATACATATCCCAGATTTCAATTGTAGCTTTCAGTCTTCAAATACAGTTTTCTTAAAGAGCTTTTCCAAAAAGAGAAAATTAAGTAAAGTTCTCAGCAAAGAATTTTCAGAAGGAAACTTTCAGAAAATAGTTTTTCAGAAAGAGTTTTCAGAAAGTATCTTCTAAATGCATAGCATGTTTAAAGTTAGTATAGTTACAAGTCGTGCATATGACTTATATTCTAGTAATCACTTGAAAATGCATATAGTTAATTCTATGCATGAAAGCATTCGTACATTTATTTGTAAGTTTTTCAGATAAGGTTTAAAAGTTATAGTTATAAAAGCATGACATGTGAGTAAAATATAATTCACAAGATAAGTATATAGATTATACATCCTAGAAATCATTTGAGATGCTTATAGTGATCATTAATGCATAAGGGCAAGATTACATTTAATTGTAGTTATGATTGATGAATGTAGGAGTTATATATACTTACATAGAAGAAATCTTTTCTGTAAATACTATTGTATGTTAGGTGTGATCATATTTATTTACGCAGTCATGATTGATGGTAATGTGATAAATGTTGAAATAAGAATAGTTAATAATTCTGATTTGATGATATTTCAAGAAAATAAAAGAAAGAAAGCTGTAATAGACGCCTAAACTGAACTAGCAGAGAGTATAAAGGGACATAATGAGATATCATAGTAACGCAGTGAAAGCATGGTTGGATTTTGACAATGATATAGAAACTTGATGTTGGCTTATGTAAGTGGTAATAGAATTTAAAATATATGATTAATCAGATAAAGGAATCAGTATCAAGCAATAAGTTCGTAAATGAAATTAGCAAAGAGAAGCTAAAGTATGTTTGGGGAAAGATAAAAGACAGGTAATACAGTTTGTACTTTGCTAAATAGTTAGAAAGACTGGTAGTGAGTAATATGAAAATAAATAGAAGTTAAGGTACGTAGGTAGGTGTTCAGATGAAAAGACTAATAGAAAATAATGTGGGAATAAATGGATATAAGTTATAATGTTAAATCAAATTTTGTTAATGTATGCATGATTACTAACTGAGTCTTTATGACTCACACCACAACAGTTGTAGTTTTGCAGGTCAGTAGCTGTCATACTGAGCCAGCATGATTTATGTGAAGACTTTGAAGACAGTGGGTCGCCTCATTTGCCGTCTAAGAAGTCATTGAGTCCTGGGTTGAGTTATGGGTCATCACGACTCATTATTTTGTATATGTAGTTCTATTGTATATGTAAAAGCATAGTTTTATTTTGAGTTCTGGCCGGAGGCCAAGTATTTGCATTTGTTCATTGAGTCCAGGCCTGAGGCCTAGTGATGTTGCATATTTATTGAGTTTGTTTGAGCAAGTTGTATCATGGTGCTGGTTATAAGCCAGGTTACATGATGTTACGAATACATCATGCTGATATTTCGTCAAAATAAGAGGCTTATGGAGGTAGGGTTAGCCTGTCTCCTGCCGGTAGCATCCTGACCTAGGCGGGATGTTACAAATCTAATCATAATTAGATATCCAATTGTAATTATATCGAATATGTATATAAAAGAAAATGGGTGCTACCATTAAATAAGTAATATTATGGGAAAAAAATCATTGTTCATATTCATGAATCAGACATAAATACGATCCGGATTGGCACTCCGACCACCAACCCTAATAATTTCTCCCACTTGCTCTAGTGCCAATCCACAGTATCATATACACATCTCAATATGTATCATATACGCATGACCCTTAAGAGCTCACCTAGCACTCAAAAGGTAGGAACAACAAGTAAGCATGTTATAACAAATTGAGTTTGTCCAACAAATCCAATTGTTTCCATTAGCCAGCATCATTTATATTTTGTAGAACCTAAGTTCTACATCAATATAACTCAGATGCAATATCAATATGGTGTTATAACTATAAAGTTGTCAAAATATTTAGGATCAAATCCAAAATACTTTGTAGACAACCGTAAGAACAACATTAATATCAAAACTTCTAATTTATAAGGTCATTTTGTAGCTTCATAAGTCAATACTTTATAAGTTACAACTAATTCTACTAACATAGTAGAATCATCTGTGACATTTCCACTGTATCTTTTCTGACTTTATATGACGTGGACCATTCAACGTCATAATTAGACTCAAAACTAATTAGACCTTAATGATTGCGAATTAAATTCTCCATGGATAAGAAACTCGTCTTTAATATCTGAAAGATAACAAATAACATGTTTCAAGAAACATCATATGGTCTACAACATATCAAAATAGCTTGTAACAATTACGATTAAATTGATATTTTTAATAGTAAATAATATAGTATTCATTATGCCATCATCCTATGATGCATAAGATTGATTAGACATTCTAATCAATTTCTCTTTCAACAAAGGAATCATCCATTAGGAAAGATTAATATTATATATAAAAGACATACTAACTGTCAAACAGTTATACTAACTGTCATACAGATAGTTTTGATGTGTCCTTTGTTAGATCATCTAATGCACGATTAATGAGAGTATCTCACAAGACTCTTGTTTTATATCATATATAAAACATTATATTAAATATATCATAGATTACTCCCATTGTATTCACGGAGAAAAGAAGACTAAGGTAAATCATTTACCTTAAAAAATCTCATTATTACATTAATAATGATAATGTCGTTAGGATATACAACACTAGAAAGAAATTTTTACGCTCCCACTGACCCCACTATCACATATATATTTTCTATGCTTTGATAAAATCAGACAATCTGACTGTAATCAAGATTAGAGAACACAAATTTCCGGAAAGTTCACATAAGTCTACAATAGGCTCTATAAGCTAGTATATCAAACTGTGATCTTAGCAGAATACAAACTTTAGGAACATTCTAGAATGAACACTTCAAACTTAGAAACCACAATGGATCTCTCATTTGAAGAAACTATTCAGGAACACCACTTTGCATTCTTTAGCTAAAAAACACAGTTTAATATCAACATTAACCAACAGATCTTTAATTGTTCAATTAGTGTGACTAGAGACAAGTTTTCTCATAATCTACAATGGATCACTAAGTATAACTTTTCTCACTGCCATAGCTTTTGCTGCGCAAATAATTTGCACATTTTATAAACGATTCATAAAGAAAGCTTAATCAAGTTCAAAACTTGATCGTAGTAAGCTACGAATAATTTTAGATCTAAGGTTTAATGCTAACTTCCGAAATTGATATCAAATATCACTTGCACTATAAGTTATAGGATAACTTTCTTTAATAAGAAAACAACAGAACCATTAAGAATCAAATACTTTTGTAAATGATTTTGACATCCTATTGAACTTATACAGAAGTTGTGAAAAGATTTTTTCATCTTATTAATTATGTAGTTCCATTTATAGTTTATCACTCTCACATTTGACTTCAATAAGTTAAGTCTTTTCTTCAATTATCAACATCTGATGTTACACACCAAGTAATAAAATAATTTTATTAATTGGGATCGTAGAAAATATATTCTATTAAATATAATATAATATTTTAGTAAATATAATAAATGATAAACTTTTCTTGTACCTCCAAGGCGCTAGTGCTTTCAATTATATAACCATTATACAAAAGAAAGATTCAAATCTCAAACCTTCTAAGATTCAATTTTTTATTTGTAACTGTAGAAACTAATGTAACCTTAATTAAAAAGATGAATTAGTATTAATGGAGCATATCCCTAAGAGTATTGAAAACTAATTCGGTAACATTCAATATCAAACGAATCAAATCATATAAGATTCGATTTCTCCCACTGATCAATTCCATCACGATGGAATCGTAGAAGAATAATATTGAGTAAGAATCACATTCATTAAATAACTTTAGAACTAATTGTCATAAATTCATATGTTTCATCATATCAAACATCCTTGAACAGTTCAAAGACTCCCAATGAATTTTAAAATAAAGTTTTCAATACTTCAAATAGAATATCTTGGAACCATTCAAAATATTATATCCGTATTTCATCAGAAACATATTGAAAGTCCTCGAACCATTTAAGACGTTCAATATATATTCTTTTAGAAACTTGTAACTAATTCATGACAATTCATACTAAGTTACGAATTAAAAAAAAAACTATCCAAAGTAATTTATGATTCATTAAACTACATACTTCCAAAGTATTAGTTTAATAAATCTGTGGTCCAATGAAAACCATTGGTTAAATGAGAATTAATCACATTCCTGAATACAATATTCATTAAATGGATAAGGATATGCGGTGTGATCTCGTATCAGACCACCATTTACCATACCGGATAAGCATCTAATGCTTATGTGATAAAATCTCATAAAGCACTGTTCTAAGTTATTTAGTTAACCGAATATTTTTCTTAATGATTATCTTTTCATCAATGACACTATTAGTCATATTAAAATATGTAACAACTATTTATAAAGAACAAGTAACTATTCAATAGTCATAAGTTCTGATATCAAGTATCAAAACAATCATTAATCATTATTTTAAATAACTAGATGAGAGATCTGGTATCCAATATCTACAGTTACCGTATTGTGAGATCGATATTCTTTACACATAACTATACACATCTCATTTTCTTAGATTTATAATTTACCTTCAATTATTCACAACAATTGCAAATAATTGATTAGCAAACTATGTCAAACACGTTACTTCTAAAAGTCACTAACGCCAAGAAACATCATTATAAAATAAACAAAACCTAATGGAATTTTCTTAATGCTAGTCAAGAATCTCGAGGCATGAACTAATTCACGTCAATTCTTACCGCACAAGATATTATTCTCTCTATAAATTATATCTTAAAATAGAAATCTATTTAGATTACCTATCGTTACTCAGCAACTAAGTCACTAACCATCTTGATTTTCAAGAAAATCGGAAAAATAGCTCCCCATTGTTTAGACTGATCTAACAATATCCAAGTCTACTTACATTCTAGAACTTATTCTAGAAAATCAGAAAACATATTCAGATAATATGCATGCAGTGGATTAGAAGTATAATACTATAAACAATATACAATAAAGGAAAACAAACAAGCGGCAATTTTTATAAAATTACACACTGCTTTAGTTATGGATTTTTAACCCAGAAGTCCAATACTTTACGTAATACCGTAATCCCCAATGGAAAATGGGAATTCAATAATTAAATTGAATTCTATAGTGAGAAGTGGACCCCATGAATATATTTCGACTCACAGCTTTGGCACGATCTCTCCTACGTATATTCATTAGGTAGATAACTCATTGTCAATCACACTCACTATGACTCCTGATTTTGTTCCAAACCATTTTTTGTTATGACAGCTTTGGAACGTTCACTAGGAGGCGTATCAAGGCTTCACTTGCCAATGACAAACTCAAGCTACTGATGTAGTCTTGATAGCTTTGGCACGTTCGGGATTTCCACTTTCACTTGAATTTATCTAGTATCAATATACATCCGGCATCGATAAAATTCTATCAACTATACCCTCACTGCTTTGGCATAATCTCGGATGCAGCCACATAAACACACCTATAAACCGTATTGACAAGACGGACCAAGAAACATGCATCCAATATATGTAACTTTAATGCCTTATTTAAGCGGGGATATTCCTCAAAAAAGCTTTGCTTTACATCAAATACATAATATAATCCAGATCAACTTCTAAACAGTTCAATTCTACCTTAGAAAACATAACTTAACTTAACCATTAATTTTTTGTTATGTTTCCCATTAGTGTAGAACCGAAAAGTCAAGAAATATCTAAATTACATGCATGTGCAAACATCAAATTAGATTATATATCATTTATCAAGCATGGAAAATGTAATTGGTGAAGGATCAGACATGCTATGATACCATTTTTGTTAGGGTCTTAGCGCGGGCGTAGCAGAAGCTCGCGGTTCGGGTGAAATCGTAATTCTAAAACTTTTTAAAATACCGATTAAATTATTCAATATCCAATATGAAATTCTAAACTTTTTAAAATACCGAATAAATTATTCAATATCCAATATGAAAAATTCATTCATATTTCATCTAAACATATCTATTCGATATAAAATAATGACATAAATAATTAAGAAATATTGCGAAACTTTTATGAAAATATTTTTCCGTAAAATTACATAAAACACGTTTTTGACTGAACCAATCACCTAATGCACATAAGGGCTGCTCAGGTCAGCCCCAACAGTACTAGGGCAGTTCATGGGCTGCCTGAACAATGACTAATTCACTCTTTAGGCAGCCGTCACCCGTTGGCTCAAAAGTCATCCGGTAACACCGTTTTTCGCCATTTTCGCATATTTCAACTCCAAAACAGTTTCTGGTAAATATTTCAACATCCAAAACACATCCAATAAATTTATATGATATAATTTTCATCACCATAGTTTTTTCAGATCTGATCCAGAGGTCAAAAATATCAATTTTTCATGCTTTAATCTAATTTTCTCAACATTAATCAAATTAATCACAACAACAGTCCATGCCACCACTAATGAAGCACCCAAGAATAATTCTAGGCATTACAAGAGTGGTCATAACACTCTAGAATGACAATATATCATCAAATGATCAAATTGAATAAATATTACAATAATATTTTTCAATACTACTTCACACATGTACCAAACCTTCAAATGAATCCTCCAAATCAAAAAGCCCCAATTTATAAGAAGTAAATAAACCATAGAACCATTATAGTAATTCAAGAACAAGAAACTAATTTTCTGTACTTAAGAATATTAAAGATTACTTACTAATCTTCAACTTTCTTTAAGGCTTTTCTTTGAATTCTTCACTTTCTTCTTTGTTGAATCATCAAGTAAAATTTTGAAGCTATTTGGAGGAAGGGTTTCGACCATGGGTAAGCCAACAAAAGAAAAGAAAAAAATCCCCTTTAAAAATGCCATTGCCGACTTACTAGGGGCAATTTTGTCATTTTTATAATTTAATTTTATTAAATTGAAAGCAAGCTTTAAGTTAGAAATCAATTTTGCACACATTATCTTTATTAGAACATGCCTAATGTATCAATAGTATTCAACATATTGCATAACATTTATGTATATGTATTATTTAATTATTCAAATATTTAACATTTAAATATATAAACAAATAAATAATATAAATTTATTATATATGTATTTTTATTTACATTAAATAACCAATACATATATTAATGACATGTGTCAAAGTCTCATTTGATAATTAATTAATGTGTATCTAATCAATTATATATCAAATATAAATACACAATAATTACTATTGACCAAAAGTACCCCTAAATCATGTGTTTTCATTTAACCGTTTAAACGATTCGAATTAACTTATTTAATTTGGTGAAATATTATGAATAATCTATATTATTCATAACACGTTGCTCAAGTGCTCAACGAATACACCTCATATTTTGGGACTCTTTAAGTTTAGGTTTATCTGTCACGAAATCCAATTTCGTGTCCATAATTCACCCACCTATGAATTATGACAACCATGGATAATCTCGCTAAACTATGCAAGTCAAGGTCATTGCATATGTATAATATATCTGTCACAGGCTATCCATATTATACCTGAGATATAGATAAGAACGCCAAATCCTTATGGTATAATATAGTTGACTTTCAAATTTATGATCTCTAAATAACACTCGGAACTCACTTCCAAAGTTATACCAGAGCCATGGATTTACTAGATTGCAAACATGTGTAGGAAACTTATGCCCTGTATACAAGACTGGCGGATTCTATCTTGATACGCGCTGGATATCATGAGCATCAGTCCACACTTAATGAATAGGCGGTGGTCTGATATAAATAGATTGGTGATGTGACTGTCATCAAAGTGTGGAGAATAACTTATATATCCACAGTGATATCTCAAGTCGAATGACCACTATGCTCGCTTAACTCAAGAAGATTCCAATGACGTTGGTACACCATCTATTAGGAAATCTTCATTGAATCATTCAATGTTTATCAAATAAACACCTACATGTCTATATGACTCTCCCGAGACTCATGGTTCATTGGGATAAACCATCTGACCAAGACACAAGATACGATATGTACTGGTTCAGCAGATTTTACTAACCAATCCATGTTAGTAAATCTTGACTAGGAACTTTATTTAAGGATATATAACATATAATAACGCTTTCCAATGTCAATTACAAACTACATTATAACTGCACACTACATTATAAATCCGAGGGTCCTTATCTAATATATTTCAATCGAATTATAATCAGATATCTAATCGAATTAGATCGAATATGTATATAAAAGACAGAATGTGCTACCATTAAATATGTAATATTATGTAAAAAGGCATTGTTTGTATTCATGAATCAGACATAAATACGATCCGGATTGGCACTCCGAGCACCAACCCTAACAATAGGTGAACTCGATCAAATGCAAATGTTCACCCCAACTCCCAGTGAAAGTTAAAACACATGATCTCAACAAATCTTCTAGCGTCTGAATAGTCCGCTCTAACTGACCATCAGTCTAAGGGTGGAATGAGGTGCTTATAGAAATCTTTGATCTCATAGTCTTCTTGAAACTCAGCCAAAAATGAGAAGTAAATTTGAAATTTATATCCGATACAATCGATAATGGTACACCGTGTAACCGGACAGTCTTCTCCACAAATAAATTTCTCTAGTCTCTCAGATCCCCATGCACCTCGAATCTACTAGAAATAAGTAGATTTAGACAATTGATCATCATAGCCCTTCGGCATCACTACTATAAAATCCAACGTATTGTTTTCCTTTGGCCACTTAAGTATAGGAAGAGGCTGGAATAATTTGGATGGATGATGATGCTCTACTTTAACCTATTGACAAACCAAACACCAAGATACGAACTCTGAAATCTCTCTCTTCATTCCCGATCACCAATATGTCTTGTTTAGATTTTGATACATCTTGGTGCTCTCAGAATGCATATAATAAGGAGCATCGTGAGCCTAATCCAATATCTCCTACTTGAGCATTCCAGTAGGTGGTATCACAACTCTATCACCAAATAGTTATACATCCTCTGAACTCAATCTAAAAGTAGTAGTCTCATTCCTTGCAATCTCTGCTCTCTATTTTTTTTTACTCGTGCCATAACATACGAACTAGCTATCCCATCTCCTAAAGAAAAGGCTCCATCTTGGGGTTATGCTCAGACAACAGCCGTAAAGAGCTTTAAGTAGTTTACGGAGAATCCACCACCTTAAGATTCCCACTACTAAAAAGAGGATATGCAGGTCCCTCATATTTCTGCTATACATCTTGTCAACACGATAATTATTATCCTTTCCGATTAGGGATGGATACTGTGAAAGTGTCTTTCATGAGTAAATTATTATTATCTCTCCCTATAAAGAGATACATGAGTTCTTAGGGAATTACTAAAAACTTCTTCCATAGCGTCTTCCTCTTCCAATCCTAACCCATGTTCAAGTCTGACAAAGCTAAGATGATATACCAAAAGTTTTGTAAATGGCCAGTCACTGATCGAGCAGTTATAGACTCTAAATATGTTTGAGAGAGATATTTACGATTGTCTCAATGAAGCTCCACCTGCTATTTTACCCAAAGAGATTGCCATGGATATCGTGGCAAGAGTTCCTACAAACTTCGTTGAGGTGGTGTTTCATTCTTAGAACTATTTGGAATGGAAAAACAGATGGTTTAATCCAACAAAAAAATAATTATGTGATTGTTCACTGTGGATATCACATATACCATTCCACAGTTTTCATCACAGCCATGATTTCTTTAACCATTGATAATGAAGTCTTGGCATCCTGTTTGAACTCGGTTTCCTAACTTGATTTATTCTTGGACCAAGTCCAATCTATCTCAACAATCCTGGTATCTCAGAAGCCAGCATTGGTGAGCTTCCTCCCTTCATCAGTAATATTTTGTATCGATGGTATAAAAGCACAAAAGTATTACTGTCTGGATCGAAACACTACTCCAGAATGGTCAAATGACTATTCCCTCATTTACCACTGAATTCATCTTATTAGAATCATACCATCACGTTAGCTCACTGATTGGAGACTCACTAATAGGCCATCTAGACCGAAGCTTAGAGTTTACTATGGATACGATGATATTTTCCCAAAAGAGATTACTTTCCATCATTCTTGTGATCTTAGAGCTCTCTCCGCAGACTCAGTTCGTCGAAGTTGAGAAAGTAATACCGTGACAGAGCTTGGAAACTCTTCACTACTATCGAAGAGTCATCTATAAGTATCGTCCAAGGCTACAATAAAATCAAGTTTTCTGACAGTCTCGAAATCTAAATTATCGATGGTCTCATTCCCATGTCTCTACGTGTGAAATGTCAATGGAAGATCATCAATTTGAAGATGATTTAATCGTTGCAATGTAGCTAAGTGTTATATTCCATAATATGATCTTAACTGTTATATTTTTTTATTTTGTTGGCATTATTGCAATTGTTTACTTATACATAAGTGTCAACAAAGTCTTCTTTATCCATTCTCAAAAGCCAAAGTTCTAATATATTTGACCTACTGGCCCACGATGATGTTATAACTACGTCAGAAGGTTCATATTAGGTACAGCCGTAGAAATCGTGTCAGGTGCATCTACAGGAACAGTGGTGGGGTAACTGTCGAAACTACTGGAGGTATAGATCTAGAACCCTCGTTATCCTCAACAATCGGCGAAACACGAGATAAAACTATATAAAATTTAAGATCTATCGGATAAATGTGATGTCTCTCTATAATAGTACTCAAAATTCTCAAGCATCTTCAAACTATCCCTCTCCCACATTGAGTACCAGTACCTCGGCTACGTCCAGACATTTTCCTACGGACAAAAAACTACCTTTTAATACCTCATCTAATGCAATGTGTCTATAGAACTTAAAACTTAGGCTCTGATACCAAATCTGTCACAACCCATTCTGTAGAGCGGGCCCAAATCGAGAAAGAGGTGTGGACTTCTTTAGCTCGAGCATTATATATGACAAACCAACCAAAAAAATATGCATAATTATACATCATAAATTACAAATCCATGAATTATATACAATTTTTATGGTTTACAACACAAGTCTGACAAATATGCAAATGATGACTCAAATGTCTGGACCAACCCGAAAAATACTATGGCACGTGGATCCAATTCTGGTACTACTTCTGCTGTGCTCGCAAACTACCTGGAATGTTTGGGGAAAGGGAAGTGAGCTTAAAGAGCTCAGCAAGTAAAGCAATCATACACATAATATGATCTCACCAACAAAACATTGGATATATATATATATATATATATATATATATATATATATATATAATATATATATATATATATATATTAAAATAACATATACTATAATAATATCTCAAGCAAACATCCTACAGCAATACAAACATCCATCAAACATGGTTGCTAATCTGGGTTCATTATAATAGTGGATTGAAACCAATAGGAGAGTCTCATTCATACCCTCAAGGTTTCCCACCATATCATTTCATAAAATATGTGTGAGTGGGTTAAAACCAATTGTGATTGTCCCTCTTATTCCCCCAAGGTTTTACATCATATAATCTCACAAAATATCTCATCATATCGTCTAATTTTCATCCACTATTATATAAAACCCGGTAGCATAACATAACAGCATACATCATCCAATACAATCTCATATTCAATCCATCAATCTCATCTCAACAATCATGAATTCATATTTCTCATGCTTTCACAACAATATAGTATCTACATAATTATATATATATATATATATAATTATATATAATTATAATTATACCATTATATTTATATATGGACTTTCACAACAATCATCCATCAACAAATAATTATGTTAAGGGAATCATCGTGCATTGTACTTACCTTTATCCATGCAAAAGTCCTTAATATATCTATATCCTCGCTAAGAATCTAAAAAATATAAAATTAAGATCAAGTCCCTCAATTTTCTAAAATTATGATTTTACCCCTTAACTTTCTAAATTTCTATTTTAGCCCGTAAACTTTTCTAATATGTCCATATAGTCTTCAATTCCCAATCGTTACTTATTAATCCATGAAAGCCATAATTTAAGGAATTACCCTCTTAATCATGCAAATATACAATTAAGTTCAAAAATTTCAAATTATATCATTTACACCCTAAAACGGTCATAATCACGTACCGAGCTCTAACGACCTCCAAATCCCACAACGAATGAGCCACTTGTAAAAAAATATCTCAAGGATCCCGACGATGGTGGTGGTAGGGGCTGAAACATAACATTTACAGACGATCGATTAAACATCGATAACTGTCGTATTTTACTCATTTCTCAATAACTGAAGGTCTGATTTGGGCAAATGAAGTGTCCAACTCATGTATCTCGAATAGGGGAAGTTTCTGGTCCGGGAGAAGTCGTTCATGCACGGCAACACGTGGAATGCGTGGTAACTGTAGCAGGCGGCGTGTGGGGACCGTGGCTGGGAGTCTCGGCGGAGGTCCACGGTTAGATTTATCTCGTCAAGGGGATTCTCCAGATGTGGTCACTTGTCGGAACTGGAGATAAGACGATATCGAAAAGTCCATTTCTCTCTCTATACACATTTCTCTCTAAAAGAATGCTCTCTAAATTGCTCTTGGTTGCTCTCTCTAAAACTCTCTAAAATTGCTCACAATACTCTCTAGAAAAATAATCAAGGCAGCCTAACTCTATCACTCTCATAGAATTTAAAAGAAAAAATAAAGGTTTGATGGATGAGATTAGTCGTTGGTAGGATTATTGGGGGGTGTTTGTTTCTTATTGATCATTAGGAGATATGATGGTGAGATGATTAGATGAGTGTGTTGGAAGTTTAATGCAAAAAAGAAAAATGGTTGTTATGATAAAGCTTTCATTATTGAAAAAAATTATGAATGATGTTACATGAGCTTCATTTATTTATTGATGTTGTTAACAAGTTGTGAAACCCACACTACAATGAAGATATTATTATATATGGAAGCCTAGGTGTTTTAACTTCGAAGGTTGACCCATCAATATTTTAAGCCTACCCTTATTGTCCTCTTTGGAGTGCCAAGATGGTTCAACTTTGAAGTTATGACCTTTCAAGGTATTGTTATTGTTATAGACCCAAACCGACCTTTATTGTCTTGTTTCGAGGTCCATGGTGACCCAACCCCTAGTCTATGGCCCTCAAGGTCTTGGGGCTCATTGTTCCCGTTGGACGTGAACATATTTTCATATTTAGCAGCATAGTGTCTCAACTCCGAAGCTTTGGCCCTTCAAAATTTTATTCTTGGTATGGGTCTAAGCCCACCAAAAAGTCCTATACTAGTTGATGTTGATTTTATATAACACACAAGCGCACATATCATTTGCTGATGTTGTGATATTGGGCTACTCGATGTCACACTATTGAGTTAAATTTTCTCTCTGACTTGTAATGTCGCGATATTGAGTTACTCAATATTGCGATATTGCATCACTTTCAAATTCAATCTAGATTTTTAACGAAGATGGAGTCTAGTCTTGTCTTTGATGTAAACTAAAAATTGTAAATAATTGATTATTCTTTCCAACGCAACTTGAATCATATCATTCGAAAAATGTATGTGAAAATCATGGCTAAAATATTAAATATTACACAAATTAGAAAATCACTTGTGCGAATCGAGAATTTCGGGTTTTCACTCATTTTTACTCAACTCTTCTTATAATGTGAATGTGATAAAAGTATGATATAAAGTGAAATATAAGGAAAGTCATGGGTTTTACATGTTGTAATTAGACTTCACATGAGAATCCAAGTACCAACAATTGTATGGGATATGCTTCCTCGTGTCCAGCAGATGATTCGTCATGCAAACATACAAAAACCCTCTTTATTAGAGTCTTTCTTGTTGGGGAGAATATGGGATATCTAGGATCGGATCGATGTCCCATACAACGGAAGTGGGTCTAACCGGTCTATATCAAGCATAGGTTTAATTTTAAATAATTTAATGAAATACTATATTCCATTACGAGTGTATAGGAAAAAACCGAAGCTGAATCAGATTTCGGAAACTCAAAAATATGAGAAAATAAATTTCAGCGCGCGGGTACGTGATGCATGCACTGTGTACTATAGGTGATAGTCTTCTCGGTTATTGAAATTCAACCGTATTTCAAAACCAAAGACTAGGAATATTTACTTGAAGAATAGTTTATAATAGTAATATTATCCCAATGTCGAACCACCCAGTGTCTAGTATTACTACATGACTATTTTTAGGTCGATGTCATTCTTAACACACACACACACACCACACACACACACACACACACACACACACACACATATATATATATATATTATATATATATATATATATATATATATATATATATATATATATATATATAAATCTAATATTCATAATGACATTACCATTAGTAAAAGTTGAAATGAAAATGTAGTTATTATATTAATAAATAATAAAATATAATGTACAATATATTATTCAGATTGCCGCTCCAAGTACCAACTCCAACAAACTCCCACTTGCTTAGTTCCAATGCAAATGGTACCGTAGTCTCATCTCCTCAATATGTTTATCTAATAACTTGGAGGTAACGCATTAGTAAGCGGGTCTGCTATGTTGTCTCGTCCTTGAACTTTTAAGACCATTATGTCTTTTCGTTCATTAATATCTCTAATCACGCTATATTTCCTTTCCATGTGTTTAGACTTGAAATGTGCTCTCGGCTCCTTAGACTGTGCAATGGCTCCGCTATTATCACAGGTACAGTAGGATCGAATCTGCAATACTAGGCCCAATGTCAAATTTTGTGATAAAATATCTAATCTAAACAGTTTCTTTAGCAGCTTCTGAAGCAGCTATAAACTCCGTCTCAGTAGTGGAATCAACTGTTGAGCCTTGCTTTGAACATCGGCAACTAACCGCACCGCCATTAAGGGTAAATGTGTATTTTGATGTAGACTTTCTTTCATCTAGATCTATTTGGAAGCCGGATTTTTCATAACCCTAACTTGTAACTCATCTTCTCCATATATGAGAAACTTATCCTTAGTACCCTAAAGATATTTCAGGATATATTTTATGGTTGTCCAATGATCATTACCCGGATCAGATTGATATTAGCTAGTAATACTAATGCCGAAACTTATATCAGGTCTTGTACATAACATAACATATATAATGCTTCCAATATAAGAAGCATATAAAAAGTTAGACATTCTAGCTCTCTCTTCCTCAGATTGAGGTGCCATTTTCTTTGAAAGAAGTATGTCATATCAGAAATGTGTATTTATTGCCTTGTAATTGATAAAACTATACATTTTCTAATATTTTATCTATGTAAGTCGATTGTAACAACCCTATAAGCTTCCTAACTTTATCCCGGTAGATCCTTATACCCAGTATAAAGGAATCTTCATCCATGTCTATCATGTCAAATCACCCAGTGTCCAATATTACTACATGACTATTCTAAGGTCGATGTCATTCTCAACACACACACACACACTAACAAACACACACACACACACACACGTATATATATATATATATATATATATATATATATATATATATATGTGTGTGTGTGTGTGTGTGTGTGTATATATCAATATTTTGCAAGCCCGATGAGGAATCGAGCATTTGGAGGCCGTCATTCATGAGGTCGGATCGATCCTTCGTGAAGACTGATGATTTACTCCAGGATGATCCCAAATTTTACTTTGCAATGTTACAAAATCTTTTCACTGCGGAGGATGAGCTAGATCTCAAGAATCACCATATAGAAGACCTTGACCATTCCTTCTCCCACGCTCTGATGTTAGTGAGTATTTCATACTTCCTCAAGTTAGTTCAGTTTTTACTTATGCATTCTAAGTGTTTTTCTACTCCATTGTAGACTATCTAGGACATATTTCAGACTATATCCAATCGGGACAGGACGCTTCTTGAGTGTCAGGGATATGAAGTTGGTAGAAGTTCAGAGTTCACTGACTTGATGGATGTGAAAGTGGCTTCTGCCGAGGCCAAATAAAATCGGAAGGATTTAGAATTAACTCAACGCAGGTTTAACTTATCTGTGGCGGAAGCAAAGTTAGCTGAGTCAGAGAGGCAGAGGCAGAATTGTGATAAAGTTGCTACTTGATTATCCACTAAAGTGAGAAGCCTTGAGGATGAACTTGCCTTTGTCTGATCTACGCTAGCTTCCGAAGCTACTACAAGAAAGGCTTTAGAAGAGAGTTCAAACCAAAAGATCTCCAAGATCTAGAAAGATTTCATTCAAGTAGTTTATACCATTCGGCTATTTCTTTCCAACATGGATTTCGGAGTGATCATCTGAGAAAAAGTTTTCTTCCCCGGAATATGATAAAGCTTGTTATCTGCCTCGAGGGTGGTCTAAAGTGCATCTCGATGGTGATACATCTACCTCAGCTTTTTGGATGATAAATCTGGAATTCCTTCTGACTTGGATTCAGACATGGGAGAAGAAGATCACCAGCCTCTCTCTGATTCGGAAGATGAAGTGACTCTTCCCCCCACTTTGTAGGTTTTTGGTTTTCACCCAGTGTATTTTTGGTCTGATAGTGGCCTAAATAAAAATATACAATTATTCTAAATATTGTGTCTATTTTCATTGAGTACTCATATTTGAGCATTTTATGTCCAATGTGAATTTGTGTTTTCTCTTTGAGTAATTCATGATGATGTCTTATGAAAATTTTGTATAAGTACTTTAACACCAAAGTACTCATTAAAGTTACTACTTTGTACACGTTAGACATCGCATATCAGAGTGTGAAAAGACTTTTCCAATTGATTTTTGAAATTCAATTTTATATCACTATGACTAGAGACAAGGTCCGAAAGTAATATCATTTCCGTAGGTAGAAGTTAACTGAAATGTTTAGTTAGAAAATTTAAGGATAACTTCTCTGATTCTTTTATGGGATAAGACAAGTTCTTCTCTTTTTTTCTCATGATGAACTTTTAATGGATGCTCCACTCTAATAACATGGTTACCTTATAACTGAGGTCATGGGTAGCTCGCTCAGAATTTGACCATCTTTTGGGACGAATTCGTGGAGGATACTCTACTAAGAGTATTTACTCCGTGACTTAACTTCTATGAAGATACTTTCTTGATTTTAGGATTATGAACATTGACTTCGTCATTTACTTTGTTCGAGGTTTGTTGACTTTCGCAAGCCCAATGATAGGTTCTTTTGGATACTCCATCCGAGGCCCAAAAGTACAAACTCAACGATGAGTTTTAGCTTTAACAAGTATTTAAGGATTTTTTACTAGATAAGCCGAGTCCTTCAAATGATATTCATTCTGAGGTTAGCTATCGAGGGATTTTCTTGGATGAGGTGTGCGTTCTCTGAAGGATACTCCTACCGGGAATTATGCACTTAAAGTTTCATTCATTCTGGATATGGTTAACCGAAGTTTTTCTGGTCTTGCCCTGCGAGCATTGGCTCTACAAATCAAATTTTTATTTTGGCCTAACACTGGATTTTACCCTGAGGGCATAGTGTAGCCAGCTAAGAATTGTGGGAATATTATTCCTAATCGAACGGAGGGTTCCAAAATAACTCTGGAAACTATACCATATCGATTCCATTAAATATTTTCTATACATTACGTACATTTTCATATGCATCATTGTTTTCAAGTTGTCTTGTTTAATCATTGAAATAAGGAAAATTGAAATAGGGTATTTTATTTAAAAATTAATTTATGTTCTAAAAATAAAACTTTTTAAGTTTGACAGCATTCCAAGTGAATGGAATGAGCTATCCTTCCAAGGTTTCTAATACATAATTTCCCCAAAACCTTCAAAATTCTGCAAGAGACTTCCCATATCTCAGCGAGCTTTCTGGAATTTGGTTCCTTCTAGATATCAAGGACTTCTCAAAGGACAAGATCACCATGGGAGAACCTTATTTGCCAGACTCTTCTGTTGTATTGCCTCTTGAGGCTTCTCCAATATGCCTTAAGATGAATGGCGATAACATCTTGAACTTCTTCTAATAGTTCAAGGTCTAGCTCTTGGGCTGTCTAGTTACTTGGTAAATGCGCTAACTTACTCCTTAATGTGGGCAATATAGCATCGGTGGGCAATATGGCATCCATCCCGTAAAAAAAGGGAATAAGGGGAGTTCCTGGTAGGCTTGTGTTCAATAGTTATATAAGCCCATAGCACATTAGGCAACTCTTCAAGCCATCTCTCTTTATTGCCTTCAAGTTTTTTCTTCAAATTGCTCAAGATAGTTTGATTTGTGATCTATCTGTCCATTGGATTGGGGTAACTTCGGGATGAAAATCTTTGCTGAATTCTATTTTTTTTGCAGAAATATCAGCTAATGCTTTCTGAAATTGCTTGCCCTTATCCATGCTAAAATTCGAGGTGGGCCAAATTTGGTGATGATTTTCTTTCTCAATAACTTGAATACATCTCTACCGATAATAGCCTTCTTAGCTTCCGTTTGTACTCATTTGATGAAGTAATTTATAAATAGTAGCACAAGTCTGAATCCTCGGGTAGAAATGGACAATGGGCCAACTATGTCCATCCCCTACTGGACGAAAGGCTACGATATAATGATATATTCAAATCTTTTCAGTTTTCACACTATAAAAGAATATATTCGACTCCATATCATCTTAACCCATAATTTAGATCACAATATAGAGATGGTAAAAAATGAAGAGAAAAAGAGAAGCTATTATGGTTCTATCACATAGGGGTGAGCATCGGTTCCAGGTCTATCCGGAACCGATTGGAACCGGACTAGAAATCTGGGTTTGGAACCGGAACCGATTGTAACCGATCTGGTTCCGGTACCACATATAAGGAACCGATTGTAACTGGTTCGATTTTGGTTCTAGAATAACCGGAACCGGACCATAGAACCGGAATCGGTTACTTTTGTTCTGCTGATAAAATATTTGTTGCTGTTCAACTTCTATTTTGCCTCAGTTTTGCTTCTGTTCTGCTGTTGTTTTTACTTCAGTTTGTTTCTGTTCTGCTATTGTTTAATTTGCTTCTATTTTGTTACTGTTTTGCTTCTGATGACGCAAATGGCTGAAAGACATTGCTGTAATTAGTTTTGGTTTACATTTAGGCACTTGCACAAGAAGATGAGGATCGATGGTCTTGGAGATCCTTATGGCTTTATCAATCATGCGGTCGTTTCAAAAGCTAATACAACTAAATCAGATCAATCTCGTTAATAGGGTAATTCGGAACCGGACCGGAACTGAATTGGAACCAAATAATAGGGTGCCCTATTTAATTGGTTAGTTTCCAGTTCCACTTAGTTAGGAACCGATTTTTTCCGGGTAGGTTCCGGTTTCATGCGGAACCGGAACCGAAACCAGTTTTGCTCACCTATACTATCACATGATTCTTTTTTGTTAATACCCAGAAATTATATACTTTTCTATTTCACTTTGTGTTATTTAAGCGCCGATTAATTGGTGTTTAATTGTAGTTCATTATTTGAATCATTGGATTAAGTTGATTTGGCTATTTTAAATCGAAGTAGATTTTCAAGTGATTATGATCGATTAATAGGTCAATTTTTGATATTATAAAATTCGTCGAATTTTATTTTTTAGTCTATTTTTTATTTTTCATTTTTTTTGGAGTTTTGATTAATGATTTGTGTAAATAAAATAAAACAATTCTTTAGAAATGATGAAAAGTGAGAATATGTTTCGATTTAAAAGAATTATTACTGAAATAATAATACTAGTATCCTCAATTTATTAATGAAAATATTATTTTTATCAAAATATTTCATATCCATATTGACTTAATTAAAGACTCTCAAATTATTTAACATTTTTCATTATAAAATGAATAATTTTTATAGATCTTTGGAGAATTTTGAAAGACGAGTGGTAAATTTACTATCGATTTCTGATTATATTGACCAGATTTAACTAATTAAAAAAGACTTAATACTTAAAAAAAACTTTCATATGTGTAATATGCAAATATTTTTATTATTTTAAAAAAAATAATTATATGAACGCGTTTTTTTTTAAAGCACTTTTGAACGGCTAGTAGAGTCTAAGTGTCTGTTTCATATGGTTTTTAGTAAAGACGAAATAACTTTTTTAATTCCAAAATCTCTTTTCAAAATTTTTGTTGGTATTTGATTATCTTTAAAATAAAATTTCTAAGAATTGAAAACGTTATTTTACCTCTATTAGTAGAAGTTTTAAATTTGAGATTTTGAAACTAGAGATTTGAAAAGGTTTTTTTAAGAGTTAAATTGTATATAGTATCTTTATTTTATTTCAAAATATTATTTCATTTCTTTTGTAACACAACCTTAATAAATTATCCATTAAAATAATTTTATAATTTTTTAAAAAAACTTCTTAATGACAACCAAATATCTACAAATTTTTTAATCAAAAATTTTGGAGGGGGACAAAAAACAACTGAAATTGAAAAAACGAACGTAATCAAAAAAATCGAACCGAAGGAATATTTTTTATTTTTAAAAATAATTATTCAAATTTCATTAAAAATCGAATTGGATCCCATTAGAATAATTTTTTTTAACTAGAAAAACCGAACTGAATTAATTGAATAATATAAAATATTGAAATTTTTAAAATCTAATTATGTTATTTATAATTATTTATTATATTGTTTAATCTATTTGGCTTTATGGTTAAGGTTTTTAGGCCCAATTGGATCCAATCCATTTGGCCTAAATCAAACTTGATAATCAAGCCCAATAGGCCCAATTACAACATTAGAAGCCCAAATCCAATTAAAAGCCTAAATAACTAAATTACATGAATCCAATTCCGCAACTTAATTACCTAAAGTGCATTACATGATCAATGACCTAAATCAACATTTCTAAAACACCAAATTAGTTTTCATTATCATATGTCACACACAAATTGAAAAATCAAACCCATTTACATGCTTAAAGTCTCGGCCAAAAGAGGGATTTTGTGTCCGATTCGGTTCGATCCAATCGAACCTATAATCGACATCAAATCACCATCCTAAATGATTTCACACACATCCAATGTCACAAAATCAAAAATCCAAGACATTAGGGCATTAGTCACATTCGGCCAACCTAAGATTTTTGGGGTTTTTGTCCAATTCGAAATCCAATCCAATTCGATTCAAATTAACATCAACCTAAATGATTCTAACTCATCAAACGAATCAAAATCACAAAATTCCAAAATCCAAAATTCACCATCATATTCGCCAAGGTAAACAATTTGGGGAAAATCATTCCAAATCATTTTCAACAAATTGGTCCAACCAAAATGCAATTAGACATGTTATAAGCATACTCAAACAATCAATTCATTCAAATCATGCTCAAACAAATTACCCAAATTTTAAATCCTAAAATTTCATGCTTGCAACCTTAGCTCTAGATGCCATTGTTGAGTTTGTATTAGGTCCCAAGATCAAATCAAGCATGAATAATGAGTGAATACATCGACGAGGTAGCGGAATACTCACATCGATCGGTTGAGTCGATTTGAAGACGAATCGAAGCCAAAAACTCACTGTCAGTGCGCCATTCACTGCAGTCCATGCTCACTGGTTTGGCAGTTTCGGGTCACAAAACGAAGCTCCAACTCCGTCGATGGTCCCGCCTCATGGGTGAACCTCCCTAACACCTTCGCAATGTTCACAAGTGTGCTAGCACTTGGATTTGTCCATGAAAAATCCACTCTTGCTTCCCCTAAGCTCACGGCAGTGAGCTGTGAAAAAGAAGAAGAGGCAGCCCTTGGGCGTGAGAGAGAAGGAAGAAATGGTGAAGAAAGTAAAGTGGTTGACTTATGAAAAGATTTCAAAAGCTTTATATATTTTTCTATTTCTAAAAAATACTAGCATTTTCCATTTATAATATAAATAATAAATTGGAAATCAATTACACAACCACCAAAGCACTATTCCACCAACACCCATCACTATTCACATGTCACTTTATAAAGTGACTTGATGTTGTCAATCACTCAATCAATCATCTCATCATCAATCAATCAATCAATCAATCACTCAAAGTGACTTTTGATTTGACGCTTGATGTGACGATTGATTTGACGCTTGATGTGACTTGCGTCGCCGCACTCGAATTCGAAATACGAATGCGCTCGCAATCACACTCGGGCTCGGGTTCGTTAATTCCAAATTAACGATTTTTCCGTCGCGTCGTAATTAAATGATTACGCCTAGCGAATTCACTATTCACGTCGCTAACGAATTAATTCTAAATTAATTCGTTCGCCCGAATTAAAATCTAATTTTAATTCCGCGTCGAAATCTAATTTCGTTTAATATATCGAATATATTAATTTACCGATTAATTCCAAATTAATCGTTATCTCTCTCTAGACGATATTTTATCCTAGATAAAATATCTCCGTAATTAATCCTAGATTAATTTTCTCTTCTTCTATATAATCCCAGATTATTAATGAGTGCGAGTTATGCGTCATCGGTGCATTATCGGGAAGCGACCCATGAGATCTCCGGATAAGTTGGCAGTAAATACGGTCGTCGGTGTAACCGAATCACGTACGTACCAAGTACTACGTTCTACCGATTTACGAGACAAGGTCGACTCCTAGCAAATACCAAGTCTACCCAATTCTCCGGACATATCCTTTAAGAATATTTAGATCTATATCAAGCGGTATACAATCGTATTGTGTATCGGCCCAGTATCGGATAGTCACGTGCTAGGGCTGGGGCTGGATAAGTGTCTCCCCGTCCGAAACACATATCGGATGTCTGGTAACTAGTCTCTATAATCGGATATTCATGACCTGGTCATAATATCACGATTGGATGCGCATCACTTAAGAGCACTAATACCGTATCCTGCGTGACATCATCTCCATATGACTGAAGTGATACTTCCGTCTCGACATCACACCCAATACTCTACGACTCTCTGATAAACCCAGAAGTGGTGAACACAGAACCGGTCAAAGCCCCCACCACCAAAACCAAAGTTTATCGATTATCGTAAGTATTAGCGATGCAAGTCTCAGGTTAAGACTATACACACCTACCTTGATTTCGGCCTCCCATAGACACATAGTCATAATACCAATGGGATTCCGAAGGGGTCTATCCAGAGCGAAGCTGTTTCCCGTACCATCGGTGAAACACGACCTCCTATCGCACTTGCATAAGTCTCCAACACTTATATATATGAGAACTATGTCGTTGTGCCCTCACAACGCGCACAAGTGCAATACTAGCCTATTCCGCATTATCGATGTCCAGTCTCGATAATACTACGGCTAGGGATATTTAATGATTAATCCTTCGTGGACTGATACTGTCTCATATCATCTCAATCCAGGAACTAATCATAGGGACCTCTCTTCATTTATATATCTATGGTGATCTAATCACAAATGATGAGAGTGCAATTTCCTTATTACATAGTTAATTTGCTACAACAACACAATGATCTGTGCAAATAGTGACGCTATGGGTCATATTATCCAACAATCTCCCACTTGGCACGTAGCGAGTCACTCAAGTGTTCCAACACTTGAACTATGTAAGGTTCGCTCAAATTGCTGAGGAAAGGTTTTCGTCAGCGGATTTGTTTGATTATCGTCTGACGCGATTTACACGATCATCACATCGCCACGATGTATGATCCGAACGAATCAGATGATATAGAAGTATATATCTGGATCGTCGATGAGACCTTTAATTCCTTAGCCTGTGCTGACGCCTAGTTCAGCTGCTAACAGAACTATATCTAATCTAATTAGATTTATGTTCGATCCAAATGGCTTCTTTGCTGCCTCAGCTGCAGCAATAATCCGCATTTGTTGTTTATTCGGCAACAGTTATCTTGCTTGGAAGATTTCCAGCTCACTGTCCCGTTATTCAAACTTTATAGTACCGTAGTATTTAATAGTTTGGAAACTTGCAGCGGTGATCCCAGTCACTTCAAGTTCTCCTTCTCCATAGTTTAAGACAACATCTTTAGTTCTCTAAGATACTAACAGATGTTCTCAACTTTAATTCCAGTGACTATCACTTGGATTGACCCGATTGTGACTCCATATGCTCGAAGCGTATGAGACACCCTATCAAGTACATTTTAAATGTACAATTTCCCAGAGAGTGTTAACAACTCCAAATCTATCCCAGTAGATCTTTATTCCTTGAATAAAGGTTGTTACTCCCCAGAATTCTACGGAGAATTTTTATTGAAAGAATATCTATGAAAGCCAAGCTTTCACAATGCTATATGGGAATTTCACTGTCAGTGCGCCCTCCCACTAACCTCCTTATATACACAAGAATTATTTCGTTTTGAGTCAAATCATAAACCATTATGATTATTTCAAAACGACAGTTCCAAGAACCTTATGCTTGCTTCATCCAAACATGGATCGAATAACCCGCAAACCTTGTTTGTCGGTTATACAAAATCGTCAGAATGTTATAAACATTCTCCAAAAGGTTTCCTTTTCAGGAAAGCGATTTTGATTTGTAACTGACACATTTCATAAATGAAATATACAGTTATCATCAAGCATCTTCAAAATGGATTTACCATGGCAACAGGTAAAAGGTTGAACCGTTATTAACACAATGTTGATAACGATACCTTTCCGTCAAAAGCCCAGCTTTGTACGTTGGTATGTTGCCATCCATGTATGTCTTCCTTGAAGACGTTTAATGTACCAATAGGCACAATGCCTTGTGGTACAACAACTAGTATCCAAAATAGTTGTTATACATGGAATCCATTTCGGATTCATGGCACTTTGCCATAACGGGAGTCGATACCTCGTATCACTTCCTCAAAACGTAGTCGGATGGTACACCTCCATAAGATTGACATCTTTATGGGTTAGATCAGAAACCCATACCCTAGGTTGTTTTCTGACTCTATCCGATCTACTAAGTTCTTGTGTATTTGAAGATTAATGGTATAGATTCATCATAGATGAACTATTTGTGTTCCATTAAGGACTTCGTGCCTTGAACAGTGTTACTCCGATTTTCATCGAGTATCACTATCCTCCCACTGACCACTGCATATCGGTATTCCTCTCAGGAAAACCGCATGGTGAGCAACAATTATTGTTGTTCTCATGTGGGATTTATAAGTACTATACTTAAGGTTTCCCTTAGGATAACCTATATAGGCACTTATCCAATTTGGGTCCTTAGTTTGGTATCATCCAAACGTTATGCCTGGCATACCCAAATTATCAGGAATGAGAAACCCCGTTTCTTTCCTGTTCATATCCTATATGATATCTGTCAAACAGATTTATATGGAACCTTATTCTAAATAAGTTTTGCACTGTTAATACATGTCCCATTGAAGGAAATAGTAGCTCAGAGCGACTCGTGATAAACCTTATCATGTCCAACAAAATTCGGTTTTTGGTTCGGACACACCGTCTAACTGACGTGTCTCGGGAGGAGTCCTCATATGAAAGAATACCGTACTCTTTCATGTACGTATGAAACTTACTGCTTAAGTAATTTCCATTACGGTCTAACCGTGGCGGAATAATACTATAGCCGATCTGTTTATATACTTCGTGTCGAAACTTCAAAAGTTTCCGATCTGTGTTCTTCAAAAGAAACACATAACCATAACGTGATGCCACATCCGTTAAGGTCACGAAATATTCATGTTCACATCTAGCCTAGCTAGATATGGGCCCACTAACTTCACCATGAATAGGGCTAACAGATCGGTGGCCCTTTTACTATTACCAAGTAAATAGTATTTTAGGTATTTAACCTAATAAACTAGATTCGTAGACCTTATTTGAATAGTCAAATCAGTCCTAGTACCCACTCTTCAAAAGTGTGGATATACGAGTCTTGTTTAATTGTGTCCCAGACAACAATGCCACAAATAAGTCTCTATTGATCAAATCAATTTGAGCTATTTATTTGTCATTTTATATGTTTGAGATTTTATTATATTCAAAATATAAATTCTGTTATTTACATCTAATGTATTTATCTCAGTATCATCTTTATATAAAAACACTTTAGTGTTCTAGAATATAAAGGTTTTATCCGCAACGGATTAAACACTGATATAGAGATAATGTCTCTAGTCAAACTAGTTACATTATAACATTTCCTAATTTAAGTACATACCCAAAGGGTAGTTCCTAAACTTAGGTATCTACGGTCGAAACAGCGACTTTCGTCCCGTTTTCGATTCGCAGAGAAATCTCGGCTTGAAGTCAGTATCGAGCTCACAGCGGATTCTGAACATCAATACATATTTTTTATGTACCACACTAAGTATTTAAAATCCAATTTCAATACTAGTAGTGAACATAACTTTGACAAATATTTTTTAAGTTAGAGCCTCGCCCTTTCTTTAATTCCTTCGTGTCTTCCATATCCAAATGGTAGTCACTTTGGGATATGTCAATTATCTTTTCAATATTTCACAAACCTTTGGCCAAGCCTTGGGTTTCGGAATATCGAAACGATATGCACCTTGTGCATGCCCAATTGCAAACTTTGACTTTTCTCCACTAGAATAGTCAATTAATTCTCCAAGAATTATTAATTGCAACTTTAATACTTTTAAATCTAAAGATAGATTTATTATAAGTATATTAATTAAGCACTAAAGTCATCATCACATAAATCTTCCAAAGATTTTATGCTCTACTATTTGCTTAATTATGGGCTTAGTCATAATAAGTTATTTTATCAAATAAATTAACCTATTATTAATTCCCAATTGAAAATTAATCATTTAAAACATTTAATCCAAGGATTATATATTTTAAATATTCAACTTTTTCAATTCTTTCTTGATTAATAGTCCAACTATTTAATCAATTTAATAAGGTACTATTTATTATAATGATTACAATAATCCAATTATTTAATCAACTATAATTTTAATATTGATTACTATAATCCAATTATAAAATCAACTATCATTTTAATTCAATTATATTGATTACTATAATCCAATTATAAAATCAACTATATATTGAATGAGTTTGTATATAGTCCAACTATATAAATTTTTAAAACAACGTAAAATATTGACGAATGATATTTGTTTGAGCGTGTATGGCGAGTAATTGAACGAATGTTGCAAATTCAATACTTGCCTCCCACTATTTTTCGTCGAGCCTCTAACCCTCTGTGGAGTACTCGGGAAACCGTGTTTCCTAGTGGGCTAGGATCCTGTCAAATAACATACAACCTTGACTTTGGCCAACAAGCTGTATGCTACTTAACCAGGTAGATCTCACAGATCAATTGGATCCAATCCAATTCCCAGATCCGGTTAGGTGGACATCCAAGTCCTAAACATATTACTTATGCCAATGTATCTAATACATTTTCTAACCTTATCCTCCGAATCATCTAGGCCTTGGCTTTGGCACAACAAACCTAATGACTCCAGTTAAGCGGGACCCATTGACAAGGAAAGTTTCGTAATCAATGTCTTTGGACAAGAAGTGATCTTGACTTTGGCCAACAAATCACAACTTGGACTAGACACCGATGTGGAACAAAACTCTCATGATTCAAATACATCCAATTGACAAGGTCTTGACTTTGGCCAACAAACCAATGCCAATCAGATCTTGAACAAGAATCATTCAATGGAAGGATAATCGCTTAATATAAAACGAGGGTTTTTCGCGTGCAAATTGGCTACCAATTTAATTATCTTTGTTAGGTCTCATCATCATACACCCTTAAACATGCATTCTAAATACATAATAAAGCGAGTATGAAATAAAATAATAATGATATGCGGATGGATACTTTACACATTGATCCTAGATCAAATCTCTCCCTTTCTCACTCAAGCTAGCACTTGTACTACTTCTACCCGTTACACTACACTTCTAAAGAAACCTCATATACATAGAGGGGAATAGGTGAGAAGAGAATACAAGAGAATAGAGGTGATAAGGCTGGACACGCAGGTCCAATTTAATAAATCGAATTTATTACAACAATTTCTAAAATTGCCCACCCATCTAATATCCATCCGATATACATTATTCATTCAACACAACCAAGTATTCACACATATAAGCATGCTATCAATCAATCTAATCAAATTAATTAATCTGATAATTAAGTGATCATCCAATGTTCAAACAACGATTTGATTTTGATCGAGTCAAACTCGTTTTTGCGAATAAGTACTTAAAGTACGAATTCATGAATTAAATTAAACTACATACATTAAATCTAATTTAACATGTATTTAATACTAATTCACTATTCAATTCCAAATTAAACATTACACTTTATTTAATAAACCTTTTACGATTTAAATTCCAAATCTAATCGTAACGCGTCTCAAAGACCGATTAACGTCCAACGTCAATTCAATTAAAGTCCAATGGGCTTTTGATTGATTTCTTAAGGCGTGGACTTTTGGTCAACTCGGGTCAAACCGATAACCAAAGTCCAATCCGGGATTTACCCCATAAGCCCATAAATCAATCTTGGCCCATTAGGCCCAATTGAACTTTAAAGGTTCATTAAGTCGCATTTGGGCTTTATGGTTAAGGTTTTAGGCCCAATTGGATCCAATCCATTTGGCCTAAACCAAACTTGATAAATCAAGCCCAATAGGCCCAATTACAACATTAGAAGCCCAAATCCAATTTAAAGCCTAAATAACTAAATTACATGAATCCAATTCCGCAACTTAATTACCTAAAGTGCATTACATGATCAATGACCTAAATCAACATTTCTAAAACACCAAATTAGTTTCATTATCATATGTCAAACACACAAATTGAAAAATCAAACCCATTTACATGCTTAAAGGTCTCGGCCAAAAGAGGGATTTTGTGTCCGATTCGGTTTCGATCCAATCGAACCTACAATCGACATCAAATCACCATCCTAAATGATTTCACACACATCCAATGTCACAAAATCAAAAATCCAAGACATTAGGGCATTATCACATTCGGCCAACTAAGATTTTTGGGGTTTTTTCCAATTCGAAATCCAATCCAATTCGATTCAAATTAACATCAACCTAATGATTCTAACTCATCAAATGAATCAAAATCACAAAATTCCAAGATCCAAAATTCACCATCATATCGGCCAAGGTAACACATTTGGGGAAATAATTCCAAATCAATTTTCAACAAATTGGTCCAACCAAAATGCAATTAAACATGTTATAAGCATACTCAAACAATCAATTCATTCAAATCATGCTCAAAACAAATTTACCCAAATTTTAAATCCCTAAAATTTCATGCTTGCAACTTAGCTCTAGATGCCATTGTTGAGTTTTTATTAGGTCCCAAGATCAAATCAAGCATGAAATATGAGTGAATACATCAACGGAGGTAGCGGAATACTCACATCGATCGGTTGAGTCGATTTGAAGACGAATCGAAGCCAAAAACTCACTGTCAAGTGGCGCCATTCACTGCAGTCCACTGCTCACTGGTTTGGCAGTTCGGGTCACAAAACGAAGCTCCAAACTCCGTCGGATGAGTCCCGCCTCATGGGTGAACCTCCCTAACACCTTCGCAAGTTCACAAGTGTGCTAGCACTTGGATTTGTCCATGAAAAATCCACTCATTGCTTCCCCTAAGCTCACGGCAGTGAGCTGTGAAAAAAGAAGAGGCATAGCCCCTTTGGCGTGAGAGAGAAGGAAGAAATGGAGAGAAAGAAAGTGGTTGACTTATGAAAATGAATTTACCAAATGCTTTATATATTTTCTAAAAAATACTAAGCATTTCCATTTAATAATATCAAATAAATAAAATGGAAATCAATTACAACAAACCACCAACCTATTCCACCAACAACACCATCACTATTCATTGTCACTTTATTAAAGTGACTTGATGTGTGTCAATCACTCAATCATCAATCTCATCAATCTCAATCAATCAATCATCACTCAAAGTGACTTTTGATTTGACGCTTGATGTGACGATTGATTTGACGCTTGATGTGACTTGCGTCGCGCCGCACTCGAATTCGAAATACGAATACGCTCGCAATCACACTCGGGCTCGGGTTCGCTAATTCCAAATTAACGATTTTCCGTCGCGTCGTAATTAAATGATTACGCCTAGCGAATTCACTATTCACGTCGCTAACGAATTAATTCTAAATTAATTCGTTCGCCCGAATTAAAATCTAATTTTAATTCCGCGTCGAAATCTAATTTCGTTTAATATATCGAATATATTAATTTACCGATTAATTCCAAATTAATCGTTATCTCTCTCTAGACGATATTTTATCCTAGATAAAATATCTCCGTAATTAATCCTAGATTAATTTTCTCTCTCTTCTTCTATAATCCCAGATTATTAATGAGTGCGAGTTATGCGTCATCGGTGCATTATCGGGAAGCGACCCATGAGATCTCCGGATAAGTTGGCATAAATACGGTCGTCGGTGTAACCGAATCACGTACGTACCAAGTACTACGTTCTACCGATTTACGAGACAAGGTCGACTCCTAGCAAAGTACCAAGTCTACCCAATTCTCCGGACATATCCAATTATGAATATTTAGATCTATATCAAGCGTAGTATACAATCGTATTGTGTGTATCGGCCCAGTATCGGATAGTCACGTGCTAGGGCTGGGGCTGGATAAGTGTCTACCCCGTCCGAAACACATATCGGATGTCTGGTAACTAGTCTCTATAATCGGATATTCATGACCTGGTCATAATATCACGATTGGATGCGCATCACTTAAGAGCACTAATACCGTATCCTGCGTGACATCATCTCCAATATGACTGAAGTGACACTTCCGTCTCGACATCACACCCAATACTCTACGACTCTCTGATAAACCCAGAAGTGGTGACACAGAACCGGTCAAAGCCCCCACCACCAAAACCAAAGTTTATCGATTATCGTAAGTATTAGCGATGCAAGTCTCAGGTTAAGACTATACACACCTACCTTGATTTCGGCCTCCCATAGACACATAGTCATAATACCAATGGGATTCCGAAAGGGTCTATCCAGAGCGAAGCTGTTTCCCGTACCATCGGTGAAACACGACCTCCTATCGCACTTGCATAAGTCTCCA
Organism: Zanthoxylum bungeanum; assembly: GCA_019454045.1. Taxonomy (NCBI): domain Eukaryota; kingdom Viridiplantae; phylum Streptophyta; class Magnoliopsida; order Sapindales; family Rutaceae; genus Zanthoxylum; species Zanthoxylum bungeanum. The sequence goes on along the minus strand of SKCR01019477.1, from coordinate 68,239 downwards.
ACACTTATATATATGAGAACTATGCCGTTGTGCCCTCACAACGCGCACAAGTGCAATACTAGCCTATTCCGCATTATCGATGTCCAGTCTCGATAATACTACGGCTAGGGATATTTAATGATTAATCCTTCGTGGACTGATACTGTCTCATATCATCTCAATCCAGGAACTAATCATAGGGACCTCTCTTCATTTATATATCTACGGTGATCTAATCACAAATGATGAGAGTGCAATTTCCTTATTACATAGTTAATTTGCTACAACAACACAATGATCTGTGCAAATAGTGACGCTATGGGTCATATTATCCAACAGTTTCTTGTAAGAGTTTGGGACAACCAGGGATTTTACCTACTCCATTTAAGTCCGGAAAGGGTGGTTTGGCAGTAGAGGTTCCACGATTTCAAAAAAAAAAAAAAGAATTAGAAGAGTTACAATAGAAAAGAATGAAGTAAATATTAGATATGATTTTTTTAATTTTTATTGTTATATTAAACATTGAAAAATCAAAATATACTGAACGACATTAAAAATAATTATAATTTTTTTTAATTTAAAAAATTATACAGTTACTTTTTAAAAATTAAAAAATTATAATTATAATTTTTTAACAATCATACCAATCAGATCAAACCTTACCCACTCTTAAAAATTCTACTTCTAAAAATACCATTTGGAAAAGTTCAATTCGAGAAGAGATGACCAACCGCAGCCAAGTCATACTCACGTGCTCTATCCCCTAAGAAAAAATCGTTTGGCACCATCATCTCGTTTTTAGTATGTGAACCACACTAATCAGGCGGGGCTTTTCCAATACAAGTACTCATATAATAGCAGTTGAGTCTTCTTATATATATATATATATATATTTTTTGGGTAACAATAGCTGTTGAATCAAGAGAGAAGGTATCAGGCATCAGCCAGAGCTCACTAGCAGAGCCAGACCCTATTCACTGCCACTTCCTATAGGTGAGTTCTTTGGTTCATTTTCATTGTCTATTTTGATTTATTTATTGGTTCTGCTTTCTGGGTTCTTCAGTTCATTAAATTTAACTTTATTTACAACCTGTTCATGTAATTTTTTTTTTTAATATATTAACTTCATGCAAATATTGGATTCAAATGGAGTTAATTTCAAGATATGGCAGTGATTCTAGAGAATATTATGTATCTACCCCAAGGTCTCAAACTCAACCCAGAGGCCAGAATTATATATCTACCAAATAAGTCATATCCTTTGAAGTTTTTATTGCTGTTTAAGTGAATAGCATTTATTGACCAGTTCTATTGATCGTCTTGGTGTTTGGTATATTGTCTGCGTATGTATGTTTGTTTGCTCATAAATCATAACTGAACTGATTACTCTGTAAAGAGTCTTTGGGTCAATTGACTGATTGGTTTTTGATTGTTATAAAATATCATCTTTGAGCTAGAAGATTTTAAAGTTTTGCTAAATGAATATGACAATTTTAGAGAGACAGAGAAGGATCCAAGATTTCCATGATATTTTGATCAGTTTAGTGTTGGTTAAGAGTTCAAAATCAAGAAATGTTGACTCTCGTGTGTTGCTTGGTTATGTAGTAAATCTATCCCGGAGGTCCTCCATGTGTAATGTAATTTTTCTTTCTCTTTTTCGGGCAGTATAACTCTGCATTTTCATGGATACCATTATTCTTATAGTTGGATGAAATTACTTGTACTCCTTAATAGTTTACGTTTCTTTTGTCTAGCAATGTTTGCACCAATAGCAGTCGCATTGGCTGTGGGACTTATTGGATGGGCTTATCAGGCATTAAAGCCTCCTCCTCCAAAGTTATGTGGATCACCTGGTGGCCCCCCGGTTACTTCACCCCAGATCAAACTTAGTGATGGGCGGCATGTAGCTTATCGAGAAACAGGAGTTCCAAGAAGAGGCTAATCACAAGATCATTATCATTCACGGCTTTAACAGCTCCAAAGATATTAATTTACCTGTCCCTCAAGTATGAACTACCTATACTTAAATCCCTGCACACCTTAAGATAAAATGTGGCTGTTTTTTCACTTTAGTAGTTATTACATAAGGGAAAACATGCATCTAGATAGCACAGTTAAGAGCATTTGCATCTTATTTTAGGCCTACTAAGAGAGAGAGAGAGGAGAGAAAATCATATTAATATGATATTAGCAATTTGAATCATAGTAATTCCTTGGCAAAGATAAAAAAATGGCTGAGGGAATTGATGGGATGCTAGTTACTATCAGGTTCCAGCTTGTATTATAATTTAAAATTAAAATAAAGAAAAAGTTAACTAGCCATTTTCATCTGTATGTATTTGTACACAGGGGTAGCACCAGGAGTGGGCTGCCCATGCCGAAGTTTGGTGCCGATGAATAAAATTTTATTCACCCCCAAAAATAAAATCCTGCCTCTGCCACTGTTTGTACTTGTGCATGCAGGTGAAGTGTGTATAGCTCATGTGAACTAAGCTTGTAATGTGTTGGATGATGTCAGTTGCATTGACATTAATGGAATATGTTTATGGACCATCAACTACAACAAAGTAATTCTAGCGAAAAATTGCAGGATTATTTTAATAGATCTCTGATCCAGACATAAGCATATCATATTTAAACTAAACTTTTGATCTTCTTTCACATCATTTGCATATTATCATTTCAGTATCTACTTATGTTTCCTTACCCTCTGGTTGAATTGTGCTTCTGAATTATCATGTCTGTATTTGCAGGAACTTATAGAGGAACTGAAGATTTATTTTCTCTTCTTCGACCGACCTGGTTATGGTGAGAGTGATCCTCATCCATTACGCTCGGTCAAAAGTGAAGCATATGATGTTGAACAAATAGCGGACAAGTTGCAGATAGGGTCCAAATTTTATGTTATTGGCATCTCAATGGGAGCCTATCTTGTTTATGGTTGCCTAAAATACATTCCAAATAGGCATGAAACTTCACTGTGCTGTCTGCCTTTCCTTTCCCTTCTTTGACATTATAAATGCTCTCCTTGTAATTCTTCTGGAAGTCTTTTTTACAGGCTGTTAGGAGCTTCCCTGGTAGTTCCATTTGTGCACTATTGGTGGCCTTGTCTTCCTGCTAATTTATCAATAGCAGCTTTGAAGAGGCTGCCTGCAGGAGACCAAAGGACATTTTGGGTCGCTTATTACGCCCCGTGGTTATTAAACTGGTGGATGTCTCAGAAATGGATTCCGACATTAAGCATGATGACTGGTAATATGGCAATCTTTAGTCCCTCAGATATAGAGATGTTGAAGAAGTTGTCAGAATCCCCAGGCGATGGGCAGGTAGTAACATATCTTGCACGTCGTAGTTTTTCACATCAAATAAAGCACTTTCTTGGCTGAATTTTTAAGCCTTGGATAATGGATGGCCCATTGACCATGTTTTTGAAATTCAGACACACAAGTTTTTTGTTTTAATCTGTATGTTAGGGATTAAAATTCAATAATATGTTAATTTCAGTAGTCATAGTATCTAATATTATTTGGTCTTCTACTTTGAAAAAAAACGTCTTCTTTTGTCATAATGAAAGATCCAAGCATGGCTAGAAATTTCACTCTTCTTTACCTTCATTTTCTTCTTCTTCTTCTTTTTTTTTTTTCTTTTTTTTTTTTTTTGGGATTAAAAACCACCAAAGGTGGGGGGTTAGGCAAGACCCCAACATGTTATAATGAAATAACATACTGGAAGGGGACTAGGCCAAAACCACCCGAACAAGAGCGAAATAAAATAACAGAAAAAGAGAGAACCAAAGTAAAACAATACAGAGATTCACCAAGCTCTAGACCCCACGCTGCTGATGGTCATCTACTGACATGATTTACAACAGGAGTTTCAGCTGGCACATTGAAGATATATCTTGCACTATAGCCATCCTATTAATTTCTGTCAACTGATTTTGTTTTTCATTCAACTGCATGATCAAATGCGAACTGGCAGATAGCTTTGTCCTTCACCTGATAATTCTTATGTTTCTGATACAGGAAAAGATTCTACAGCAAGGTGTTCATGAATCACTGTATCGAGACTTAATGACAGGTTATGCTAAATGGGAATTCGATCCCATGGATCTAAGTAATCCTTTCCCAGACAATGAGGGCTCAGTCCACATTTGGCAAGGATGTGAGGACAGAATCATTCCTTCTCAAATTAACCAATTTATCTCAGAGAAACTTCCTTGGATTCAATATCATGAGGTTCCAGATGCGGGACATTTCCTCTTTTTTGAGAGCAAGTTTTGTGAAGCCATTCTAAGGGCACTTTTGGTCAGATAAGCACCCTGTCTTTTAGTAGCCTTGAATGTATTAGTAATTTATTGAGTAAACCGTTCAATGTTTTACCTTGATTATATCTTTTTACAATGCTTATCATAAAACTGTTGGTATCTTGAGAAAATTTTCACCAGGAATCATGTATATAATAATGTAGTGGAACTTTGTTCTCTTGATTAGGTTTAACATGCCTCTGATGAATTGCTCCTAAGGCATCTTAAGGTCCGAGAAAATATCCACACCGGATAAAGGTTTAGTCAATTCAAATCCGGATATATTTGAATTGGATTCAAAAATCTAGATTTTTTTTTAATCTTTTTTTCAATTATATTTATATAAAATTATGGATGCGAGTTCCGAAATTCCAGACCTGCGTGGATATTAATCTAGGAATATCCGAATTTGGAAATTCATATTTTTTTTTTTATTTTTTTCAATTATATTTGTATCAAATTATGGATTCGAATCTCGCAAGTATGGGCCCGTGTGGATTCGGATCCGAGTATACCCACACCGGATCCAAAAATCCTAATTTTTGAAAATATTTTCAATTATATTTGTATAAAATTAATAAATTTTTGGATACTGGTCTTGGAATCTCAGGCCCACATGGATATGAATCCAAAATTTTTAATCCGTATAAAATTATGGGATCGTGTATTGGAATTCCTAATCTGCGTGGATCCGGATCCGAATATACCTTGATCAGATCCAAAAATCGGGATTCGGGTATACCTAAACTAGATCTAAAAATTGAAATATTTTAAAATCTTTTTTTCCATTATATTTATATGAAATTAGTAAAATTATGTGCTCAGGTCCTGGAAACCTAGATCTGCACAGATATGGATATACCCGAATCGAATTTAGATATCCGAATTTTTTCTTTTTTCAATTATATTTATTTGAAATTTATAAAATTTCATATACGAATCTCGAAATTTCGAACTCATGCGAATTCCTGTTCTGATTTCCTATACGGGTCGTAAATTTTTTTCTAACATGGGTATTTCCATATCAAAGTCTTCCAAGTCCATGCGGATTTAAGTTTGAAAATACCCAAGTCCAGATCCGTCCGAGTCCCGAATTTCACTTCACGGGTCCGAATCCCTACAGGTTTTGAATTTTTCGCAATCTGAGTCCGAAATATTTTTGTGGACCCTAGTATTTCCTGACCTTGGTCTTGCCGAACAATGCGAATCAGGGCCAGACCCGTATCTTTTTTTTTTTCCTAATCTAACTAGTTTTTCAACAATATCTTCAATAATCTACAGAATTTCCGACAGTGTGTCTTTCCTGTTCGAAATCAAATCTAGTACCTGGGTACAGTCAATTTTCCACTACTAGGTGGCGCAGATTCAATTACTCTGCAACTTAGAGACTAAACTTTATAGCTTCAGCTTCCGTAACCTGCACATTCTCGTTGAAAGCTAAGCCCTTAACTGTTGCACATAAAACATCCTGTTGGACAATTATGACCCATAGCGTCACTATTTGTACAGATCATAGTATTGTTGTACAAATTAACTATGTGACAAAAGAGATTGCTCTCTTATCATTTGTGATTAGATCACCAAGATGTATAAATGATAGGAGGTCCATATGATTAGTTCCTGGATTGTGATGATATGAGACAGTATCAGTCCACGAAGGATTAATCATTAAATATCCATAGTCAGAGTATTATCGAGATTGGACATCGATAATGCGTAAAAGACTAGTATTGCACTTGTGCGCATTGTGAAGAGCATAACGACATAGTTCTCATATGTTTGGGTATTGGATACTCATGCAAGTGTAATAGGAGGTTGTGTTTTACCGATGGTACGGAAAACAACTTCGCTCTGGATAGACCTATTCAGAATTCCATTGGTAGTATGATTATGTGTCTATGGAAGTCCAAAATCAGGGTAGGTGTATTTTGTCTTAACTTGAGACTTGCACCGCTAATACTTGCGACAATCAATATGCTTTGGTTTTGGTCGTCCAGGGCTTTAACAAGTTCTGTGTACGCCTCTGCTGGGTATATTGAGAATCGTAGTGTATTGGGTGTGATGTCAAGATGGAAATATCACTCGAGTCATAGTGGAGATGATGTCACGTAGGATACGGTACTAGTACTCTTAAGTACTGCAGCCATCGGGATATTAAGACTAGGTCATGTATATTCGATTATAGAGACTAGTTACCAGACATCCAACATGTGCTTCGTACGGGGCATACACAATTCCAGCCCCAGACCTAGCACGTGACCATCCGATACTGGATCGACATACACGATACTACGTATACTACGCCTGATATAGATCACTATATTCCTGTCAGGATATTTCTGGAGAATTGGGTAGGCATGGCGCTTTGCTAGAAGCCAACCTTGTTTTGTAAATCGGTAAAAACGTAGTACTAGGTATGTACGTGTTCGGATAGTCCGACAACCGCATTTACTGCCAACATATCTGAGGATCTCATGGGTCGCTTCCCGAAGATTCATCGATTAATTTGGAATTAATCGATAAATTAATATATTTGATATATTAAATGAAATTGGATTTCGACGCGGAATTAAAATTGGATTTTAATTCGGGCGAACGAATTAATTCAGAATTAATTCGTTAGCGACGTGAATAGTAATTATGCTAGGCATGATTATTTAATTAAATTAGATTTAATAACGACGCAACGTAAAATTCGTTAATTTGGAATTAGCGAACCTGATCCCGAGATTATTTACGAGTGCATTCGCATTTCTAATTCGAGTGCGGCACGCAAGTCACATCAAGCATCAAATTATTACTCACATCAAGCGTCAAATCGCTAGTCACTTCAAGCGTCAAATCACTTGTCACTTTGAGTGATGTGACTTGACAACTTGATAGATTAATGTGAAAAGTGATGGTTGAGTGTTTGACACTCAAATGTGATGGCATGATAGACATTTAATATATTTTAAATGTTTGGTATTTGTTTTGATTTTTGAAAATCAAATAAAAGGTATTAGATACATTTTTTTTTTTTTTGCACATAACACACTCATCTCTCTCTCTTCTCTTTCTTCCTCCCTCATTCACGCCCAAGGGGCAGTTTTTTCTCTTCTATTTTACTGCTCACTGCTGTGAGCTATATGAGAGGAAAAAAGTGAGTATTTTGTGGTAAAATACAAGAGAGCTAGCACTCAAAGAGACATACGAAGGTGATAGGGAAACCCACCCGTGAGCTTGGAATCACAACACGAAAGCTGGAGCTTGGAGGACCTTACATGGCCGAATCTTGGAGAGGGAAAAAAGCTCACTATCGTGACCTCTACAAAGGGCATAAAAAGTTTTTGTGTTCGTTGCATCGCCTCAACCGATCGATGTGAGTATTCCGCGACTTCCTCGATGTATTCATACATGTTTTATGCTTGATATTCGATCCTCGGGACTTAGAGATTTCCCAACACACCCCCTCTTCGAATTTCTAAAAACCACCCCAAGGCTTGCTTTGTAATTACACACCCCCACTGTCGCATCCATGTTCATCTTTATCTATCCCTCTGGAGGAGGTCTGAAATTCGAGTCTCCAGATAGAGTGATTTGGTGGCAGAGTTTATAATATTTAAAAAAAACCACTCACCCATCTACATTGTAAGAATTGGATCGTTAGGAACCTTCCCTTTTTTATTAGTCTTGATTATGTATGACAACTTTCCTTGTCTCATCCTGTCCCAAAGGAATCTCGTCCTGTTTGGGACGGGATTCAGGATAAAAATGTTTTTTTCTTATTGAAAATGGGATGAAAAATTTTGAATCAGAATGAGATTTTCACGGGACAAGTCGTTATTTTCATGAGATGAGATTTTTTCTAAAACGGGACGGGAATGAGAAGTATTTTCGTCCCGTTTTATATGACCAGGGCGAGATTGGGATTGACAAATCTCATCCTATCCCAGCCTGTTGCCAACCTTAGTCTCGATCAAGCTCCCATTGAAATATTTATTCTTCCAATATTACGCTCACTGAATATTTGAGTGTATGCCCTAAACCTATTATGGATATTATGGTTTAAGGCATAATATTTTCTAATATAATTTATTATTTATTAATAAAAGATTTTTTTTTTAACATATTGTTACATCCATATTTTATATGTATATCTCGAGATATTACGTTAGATAAATATCATTAATCTAAAAGACGTTTGCGATTATGAGAGTCAACGATTTTTGTACGAATAAGTCTCAAATTAAGTTCTTGGTAAAATATGATTATTAAATAGAATAATAATATATCACTCGAGCAATATTATTGTGTGTTGCCTAGATTGACATTTGATGTTAATAAAATGGATGATGAGCCTAATATCATAAGAACACAAACAATAGATATCTTCATTATATTGAACACGACCACAGAAGCGTAAGATCACATGATAATATTATCTAAGGTCATTGATCTTCGTAATAATACATTAGTATTGTTATATCATTAGACCTGAGATCACATATTAACTTATACGATAGTACTCATAGTTCACTAGTATATCATCATTTGACTAGTCACGTGGTATTGAGCTAATAACATATGAAGTAATGTGTGTTTCAAGAAGAGATCCGATAGTTTTGATAATAAATGCTATAAATGTTCCAAAGAAACTCAAAGATATGGATACAAGTCTTTGACTAAAGCAGTAGATATCTATAGAGATATTAAATCCATAAAATCGAGTTTTGAAACATATTGAGTAGAATGGATTTAACATAACCATGATAACAGACTCGATAAGGAACATAAATATCGGAGTGAATGAGATGACATGCTCGAAGTGTATTCTAACAGGTTCATATGTTTTCCCACTTCATTCATCGATTAGGGGTCATGGCATGTTGCTAGGCATTTATCCATGGTCTGTGAGATATCATATAGAAGAAATATTAAAGAGTTAATATCATTCCCACTGCTACTCGATAATGAACCTAGGACGATCACACAAATACAGTTATCGTACATGTTACAAATTCAATGATGTTTATTAAAAGTTAATGAATGATTATTTTGGCAATTAATATGATAATTAGATTTTTAGTTAAATTAAGATTTCGTAATAAGATTAAGATACTCGGAAAAATTAATTTAATTAATAAATTTGAAATTTAAAATTTAGATTTAATTAGTTAAATAAATATTTGATATTTATATTAAATAAATTTAATTTAATTAAATATAATTTTGATTAATAGTTAATTAAAATTAAGTAAATGAAATTAATTAATAGTTAATTAATTATCGGGTTAAAATAAAATTTAATCTATTGAGCCTTAATTTGGTGGGCTAGCATCCTATTTAGTTAAGTCCTAATTTAGATTAAATAAGAAGTCTTATTTAGTTAAAGTTTTCTAATTTAATTTGGAAAAAAATCTTAAAGAGACCAAATTTGATTTGGATAGAGCTTGAATTGTCCTTATTGTATTGAGATACAAACAAATCAATCCTTAGTCTGTGTAAAGAAGCAAAATTCGGCCAAAGTAGCAATTCCTCTCCCTTGGCAAAATTGTTGGTGCTATCTCTATTTGGTTGTTCCAAATTATTTTAAGATTAATTTAAGGAAATTTGTTTCTTTGATCTCTAATCTAATACTTCAATATTTAAGAAAGAAAATTGTTTTATTTATTCTCAAAGTGGGAGCGATTTGTTCATAGAAGAGTTTTAATATGCCAACTAAAGATGCAACGTTTAGTGCATTGCTATTAGGGAAAATTCAAGGAAAGAAGTTCAAGAAAGGCTAAAGGAAATTACAATTACAATCAGATATGATTTCTTTATTGTTGATTTTATTTACTTTGATAGATAAAATTAACAGCATGCATGTTTAAATAATTGAGATTAATTTAATAACATAGTTTGTTTATATTAATAGCTATATAATCACGGTTTTTAAATTGATTCTGGAATAAAATCTTAAATTTCAATCACATGATACTTCCGTGCCAACCCCAAAACCTAGGAATGAATCTCGTATTTCCCTCTCTGCCACTGCTTTCTTTTTGTCCCCTAGACCACGTGGCAACCTCGCCTTGCATGCCCGATTATTGATAACTTCTGATCCATCGCATGCCCGGTCCCAGTGTAGAGATGAGAGACCTTTCTCAATGTTTATTTTAATCTAAGCTGTCACAGAACACAAGCTGAAGTAGCCTTTCCTTATTTATTATTTTAATCATTCAAACATGACATGTAAGATACTGTAACTTTCATCTTAAAGAGATGGTTCCAAATTAAAAACAGCACTAAATTTTCAGAATTTAGTCCCAATAGGATAATAGATTGCAAAGCTTAATTGATTCTCATTGAATAAACAACCATATAAATACAAAACCAAGAGTGATTGAAGATCCTACAAACTAGGAAGTTTACAACTGAATCCTATATCTACTAATGACAGCTAAATACATTTGAATAATACAAACTGATGAGAAAGACCAAGTCAAGTAACTGATTATCTCTATTATGCCCCCTCAAAATGAAGCTCGGGAGAGAAGTCTAATCTTGTGTTTAAGTTTAAGAAAACGTTGGCATGGAAGTGGCTTGGTAAGAGCGTCTGCTAGCTGATCTTCAGAAGAGGCATGAGCTACACGAAGAGCTCCATTTTGAACTTGATCTTTGATAAAATGAACATCTATGGAAGCATGCTTTATGCAGGAATAAAAAATTTGATTTGAATATAGTTAAGTTGCCCCAATATTATCACAGTAAATGACAGGGCAGTAGAGAAGAGAAATACCAAGATCAGTCAAGAGATAACAAATGAAATTATGTTCAGCAGTTGTATATGTAACCGAGCGATACTCTGCCTCAGTGGAGGATCTAGCAATTGTTTGTGTCCTTTTAAAGCTCTAGGAGATAGGATTTTTACCAAGATAAATAACATAAGCATTGGTGGAGCAAAAAATGTCTCTGTCTCCTGCCCAATCAGCGAGAAAAGGCTTGTAAACTGAGAGAAGTGTCTGAGAATGCATGTAAACTGAGATTAGAGTCTTTGTAAACTTGCAAACCATCATCAACAATACCAATAAGATAACATAGTAGTCGTTTAACAAAAGACTAATGTTCAGTTGTGGGGCAGTGCATATATTGAGACAATTTTTTGACAGCAAAGGCAATATCATGTCTTGTTATTAGCAAATATTGAAGACTCCCCTTGGCGATACTCAATGGGATCAGAAATAGAAGAACCTCAGGTGAGCGTGAGAGTGGGGCTTGTTGGTATGAAGTGAGAACAGTCTTTGCTTCTTGCATCTTAGTTTGAGTGAGAATATTCATGATATATCTCCTTTGTGAAAGTAACAAGCCATGTTTGTTTAAGATAACTTCCACACCCAGAAACTAAGTGAGGAAACCAAGATCTTTGATGGAAAATCACTGAGCAAGAATGGAAATGATGCGATTAACCGTGGTATCATTGTCTCATGTGAGAATTAAATTATCAACATAAACAAGAAGATACATGGTGTGGCCATCAGCATGAAAGAAAAAGAGTGATGTATCAGCATATGAATTTTGAAAATCAAATTGGAGAAGGAATTTTATGAGTTCATGATACCACGCCCGAGGGGCTTGTTTCAAGTCATAAATTACTTTGTTGAGTTTGCAGACATAAGAGGGGTTGTCTTTATTAACAAATATCGGTGGTTGTGACATGTATACATTCTCTATTAGATGTCATTGAAGAAAGGCATTATTTATATCAAGTTGCCTTAAGGACCAGCCACGGCTGACTGCTATACTTAGAACGATTCGGACAGTGGTCGGTTTTATAATATAACTGAACGTGTCTTGGTAGTCTATTTCAAGACATTGGTGGAATACTTTGGCAACCAATCGGGCCTTGAACTTTTCAATAGAGCCATCGGATTTTCTTTTAGTTCTAAACACCCACTCACAGCCAACTAGATTTTGACTGTTATCTTGTGGAACTAGAGCCCAAGTGCCATTTCTCACTAATGCATCATATTCTTCAAACATGGCCTGACGCTATTTATGGTCTTTAAGGACTTGGATTAAGTTTGTTTGTTCATGATCATCACTTTTGGTTAATTGAGTGTGAAGATTCATTTTGGTGAAAGGTTTGCTAATATTATTTTTGGCTCTAGTAGTAATAGTATGGGTGGGTTGTAACTGAGGCTTGGGTGGGCTTATAAGTGTTGCTAGTTATGAAGAGTTGCTAGTATTTAAATATTCACGTGTTTGTGATGGAGAAATTGTGGTGGCCTGGTCTAATGGAAGTGGGAGGTCACATGATGCTTGTTGAGTAAATATAGCAGACATGTATGGTGGTAGTGAAGCTTCATGTGGGGATTGCTATTGGGCATCAACTGTAGATGAATAATTGAGCGGTGGTATCACAAGCAAGATGGGAACTCGGAGTGGTGATGGAATCCAAGTAGAAATGGAATGTAATGGAGAACAAGAGGTAAGAGCAGAGAGATTCATGAAAGGAAAGACAGTTTCAACAAATCTAACATACCTAGAGATATATATTTTGGAAGTGGATGAATCAAGGCACTAATAGGTACTCTGAGTTAAAGAGTAGCCAAGGAAGACACATGGTTTGGATCGACTCTCCAGCTTGTTGGTAGTATATGGTCTCAACCACGGATAGTATAACAGCTAAAAATTTTGAGTTTTGAGTAATTGGGAGTTGTTGTAAAAAAAATTTCATAAAGAGAAGAAAGGTTCAAGATGGGTGTTGGCATACGATTTATGGGATAAACCGTTGTGGCAAATGCATAAGTCCAATAATTTAAAAGAATAGATGCATGAGAGAGTAATGCTAGACCAATTTCTACAATATGAAGATGTCTACATTCAGAAAATCCATTGTGTTCAGATGTATGAGGTGGTGTAGTGAGATGAAAGATACAAGTTTTTCAAAAGAAAATTGCCAAGGTCAATGTATTCACCACTATTGTCGAAATAGAGTGTTTTGATGGTTTATCAAAATATTTTTCAACAATGGCTTTAAATCTAATAAAAATATCATTGACTTCTGACTTTTATTAAGAGGGTAGAACCAAATTTATTGGGTTAAATGATCCAAAAAATGACATAATATTTAAATTCATTATTTGATATAATTGGAGATGTCCAAACATCAGAGAAGATAGTTTTAAGGGGTTGAGAGATGGAAATGAGATTCTTTTTCATAGCAGGAACACAGAGGACATTGTTTAATTTAAAAGTTTTATGAGTTGTGTGGAGAGAGGAAGAACCAGTATGAGTAATAGAGAGACCAAAGCCGTCACCAATCATAATGTCATCGGAGCTATTTTATAGAGCATGCATGGAGAGATTGTGTAGGTCAGCTGTAACTGTTAGGGGTATGCCCTATACCTAATTTGTGGATGGGCTATATGTACATGTATTTGTAATATTTTCATTAATTAATAAAATGACAATCTTTATTATACGGTCTTACATAACTTATATGAATCATCAATACTGTAATAAAATCCTTGGAGTAATAAGACGATGGCTTCCACGCCTTATGAGAATCATTACTCTTAAATGCTCCCAGTCATAGTTTTGTGAATAATCTGGGCGTTCACAAAGCGGAGAGACTAGCATGATGATATGATCCGCCCTTAAGTGGGGTAGCCGATCTCATAGGCTACTAACGGAGATCCGTCCGCTTGGTGTATCACATGGATGTATGAGTTGCTTGTGTCCATTGAAATGACCGTCGAAAGTTTTCATATGGAGTGTTTATCCCATGTTTCTGTGAGAAATTTCATATATCGATTATATGACTAGTCCTTAGACTTAAGGTCTTTATAATCGTATGTGTAGTTCAAATAAGTTTTACATTCTCCTTCCCAGGTTCAAAATATCCGGTCATAAGGGTATGATTGGGTCATTTTTTGAAACACATGAAATTTGTAAAGATACAACAGATAGCCACTCTCTCGGATAATATTTTCTTATAAGAGTAGTATTCCAGTTTGCGGGTTGATATGTGTGATCAGTGCTTGAGATTGTGGCCACAACGGAAGAATCATGTGAGATTCTTGGGTTGGCACGATTAATGACACTATCAACATCATACCTTTGACCATATGGGTAGACGCTTTCCATACCCTAGGTCAACAGATGGGGATACAGTGAGGTGGGGGACTGTATCATATGTAAATCGTATACAAAATGGGTATATATATCTTTCCTTCTCATTTAGGGGCATTGGCATATTGCTAGATGTCAACCTTGGTCATTGAAATTGAACGATCATTTGATCGGAGGATAATTTATGTTTGATTAAATTATCACGATTCATTTCATGTCCAACTTGATGGGAACCCAAAAGGTCACACACAATAAAGTCGAAATCAATGGTTAAGAGTGCACAGCACAAATATAATAGCATATATGATTGCTGTAAGAATTGTTCATAAATGGTTCAATGTGATTAATTATTGAACAAATCATTTATGAAGTTCCATAGTGGCTTAGGGATTGGTGAATGACGATAGGAGCACTTTGGGAACTTGAATTATAAAAAATTACTATTTATGTGAATAGTAATTTTTTTTTGTTATTTATTTTGAATTCCAATTTGGCCCCAACTCTTGTTAGGGTTTTATAATCTCATTAAACCACTAAATTAAGATCTAATAGCTAAGATTAAATTAGCTTTTATCCACATCAGATTAATAATTAATTTTGTTGTCTTTGAAGCACCATATAAACCCAAAGAATTCTTCACAAATTGTTACACCAAAACCTTTCATATCTTGGGTTTATATAAGTGAGCAACTCTAAAGTTTAAGAGTAAGCCACTGATTTTGAGGATCTTTAAGTCTAATTGACTAGAGGAACCTCGAGTTAAAAGTTTTGAGGTATTTGTCTAGGCTAGCACCAATGGAAAAATATCCGTGCACTCGAGGCGTAGTCTTGCCTTTGAGTTTTGGCTTTGGTGTGTGCATCTTTAGAGGCCACACACTTGGGTGGATCTTTGGAACGTGGAAGTGATTGCTGAGTTCGAGAAAAGCTTGTAGATTGGAGGGAGGACTGGATGAGTCTTCGGTTCAAGTAATTCTTTTTCTTTCTTTATTTTAATTAGAGTTCTTATGATAGTTAGCATGTTTAGGTTTATGTTATTTGCATGTTTTATGAGTTTTATGCTTAGAATATATAGTAACATGCCTAGGCTTGTAGAATAATCAAAGAAAATGGGTCTTGGGCAAAGGTAAAGCGGCATAATAATTTTAATTTTCCCCTACGCACTCGCGCTGTTCCCAACAGCGGTATCATCGCGTCGTTTTTGTTTTGATTAGTTATCTCTCATTTGAACTCGAAATTGGGTGTGTAAAACATCGTTGGAAAGCTAACACCCTGAACATAATTTTATGCACAAGTTTTGCGTGATTGGTTAAGATTTGAATTGTGAAATTGCATTTATAGTTCACGCGTCTGTAGAAAAATGTGAATAATAAATTTATTTGAATAAAATAAAATACAATATCATAATTAAATATTAATCAAAGTTATTTAATGCCTAAAATAATTCCGACATATTAAAACTCATATGATTGATGATTCTATGTATGATTAGAATTGGCATAATTATTTTAGAGTGCAAGCATCTAAAGACTATTCTAAGAAATAGATAATGTATTGCATATCCCTTAGCTAAGTAATTATTCCGTGATGAACTTAGAGATTTATTACCTTTAAGGCTAATAAATTTAAATCACTTGTTTATAATAAAAGACATTATAAAAGATACAAGTGGATTGGGACCAAGGGGATAATAAAACTTTCAAACTAAAGTTAATTTAACCAAAGGTATTACTAGAGTTAGATAATGATTTGGTGTCACTCACTACCTTTTTATAACCAAGAGGAAAAGCTGTGAATACATCTAGATAACCATTTACTCAAAGTTTACCTTAAAATATATTTAAAGTGTTGAACTAATTCGGAGGATCTATTGTTTATTCCTGTCACCAAGGCAATAAGAGCCTAAGAGGTAAGAGTATTTAAGAGAGTTCGCTCCAGCATCCCTCTAGGAATTTTCAATGGAGGAATCCATTTGATAGGTATTCACTTAAACTTGTTAAAACCCTCAATAATAATTTAAGTATAAAATTTGCCTCCTATTGTAAAGTATAGACCCAAAGGGCTTAAACCGCATTGGCAGGACTAGGCTTTACCAGACTGACCAATACCAATTGTCCCTAAATCGTACTATTGACAATGGTTTGACTTTTCTGAGTCATAAGATGCAGCGACCCTTAGGCGTGGTCTTATAACTTAGTGGCAAAGATTAGGTGTCCACAAGGACTAGCATAAGTTATGTCATGTTTTGTTGCCCAACCCAATGATCAAGGAATTGTGATTTATATCATAAATTGGTTAGAAACCTACCTAATTACTGTATTTTATAATGACCGGTCCTAGTCGGAGTTATGGAATGATGATAATGGGATCCTTGCCCATAAGAAATTCATCATATTGGGGTTGATGCGATTTTTTTAAAATTTTAAAATAATTGAGTGGGAGCAACTTCATAATATTAAAAGCCCATGTTATTATAAAACATTAATGAAAACATATTCCTAATTTTAACATTTTCTCTTAACATATGGGTTAAAATATTTCATAATATTCAAATGGCAAACAGAGTATCACTTCATTCCATCCTTGATGAGCATAAGCTCAAAGGGGACAACTACAATGACTGGTTTAGAAATCTTAAAATTGTCTTACGACCAGAAAATATTTTCTACGTTCTTGAAAGACCATTTCCCCTTGAACCCCCAGAAAATGCTAACCAAGATACATTTGATGCTTGGAAGAAACATGTCGATGATGATAAGCAAGCAGTTTGCATAATACTTGGCTCTATGTCGGAAGAACTTCAGAAAGCTCACGAGGATATGGATGCTCAAACCATCATCTTTCACTTGAAGGAGTTGTATGCAACTTTGGTTCATACCGTGAGATTCCAAGTGTCATGTGCCTTATTCCAAACAAGGTATAAGAAAGGATCTGTTAGTGGACATGTGCTTAAGATGATTGGCCACATTGAAAAATTGGCTAACCTTGGGTTCATCCTGGATCATGAGATAGGTCAGGATCTAATTCTTCAGTCCTTACCAAAAGAATTCTATAACTTTATTATGCAGTTTCATCTGTCTGATAAGAAGCTATTTTAGCATAATTTCACAATTTGTTAAAATAAGTAGAGAAGGACTTGAAACCGGAGCTTAAAACCTCTGTCATGCTTACTTATGGGTACGGACCTGAAGCCACGAGGCCCAAAGAAAAATAAGGGCAAGGCCAAGGCTCCAGATTACCTAAAGCCCAATGGTAAGATGGAAAGAAAAAGGGAAAGGGGAAATATTTCTTTTATGGAAAGAATGGTCATTGGAAGAAAGACTGCAGATGCTTGAAAGCCAAGGAAGCTAGGGAAGCCCAAGAGGCCAAGCAGCCCAATGCTTCAGGTATGTTGTATATGATTGAACTATATTATCAAAACTCTGAACCTTCTACTTGGGTGCTTGACACCGGTTGTGAGACTCATTTGTGTAACTATGTGCAGGGCCTAAGAAACAGTAGGAGACTCCATCATGGGGAGGTTGATTTACGCATGGGCAATGGAGCAAAACTGGCTGCATTGTGCGTGGGGAATTATTCATTAGTTTTACCGAATGGTTTAGTTTTAGACTTAGAAGATTGTGTTTATGTACATTCTCTAGTAAAGAACATCATTTCAATTTCTTCTTTATATAATAAAGGCTTTTCATGCCTATTAAGCTGTAATGAATGTTCTATTTATTTCAATGAAATAATATATGGATATGGTATTTTGAATACTGGTATCTATGTCTTATAAACTAACAAAGAATGTTCAACCTCTAATAAATACAACGTTAACTCGAATAATCTCAATGAATCACTTCTATGGCGCAGTCGCTTAGGTCATATCAATGAAACAAGATTAACTAAGCTACATAAGGATGGGTAATTCAAACTTCAAATATAAACCTTATAGAACTTGTGAGTCTTATTTACTTGGTAAAATGACCAAATTACCCTTCAAAGGTAAAGGACAGCGTGAAGCGGAGACATTAGAACACTTTGATGTATGTGGACCAATGTCAGGCACCGCTAGAGGTGGATTCTCCTACTTCATTATCTTTATCGATGATCATTCACGATATGGGTATGTGTACCTTATGCGGTACAAATCTGAAGCCTTTGAGAAATTCAAAGACTTCAATGCTAAAGTAGAAAACCAGCTTAATAAAAGTATTAAGTCACTAAGGTCTGACCAATGTGGTGAATACTTAAGCAACGAATTTCAAGATTACTTGAGAGAAAATGGCATTGTTTCCCAGTGGACTCCTCCGGGAACTCCACAGGATAATGGGGTCCCTGAAAGGAGAAATAAGACATTATTAGATATGGTCCGATCAATGATGCCAGACACGGATCTACCTCTTTCATTTTAGGTACTACTAAACCAAGTTCCTTCCAACACTGTTAGTCAAACATGAGTTATGGTCTGGGAAACGTCCTAGTCTTAGTTAGCTAAGAGTTTGGGGATGTGACGCATATTCCAAGCTCACACAAACTAACAAATTGGATGATATGGAAGTTAAATGTAAGTTTGTAGGATATGCCTTGAACTTAAGAGCATACGTGTTCTATGTCCCAAATGAACAAAGAACATTTGTATCACAAAATGCTAAATTTCTAGAGAATGAATTCCTTCTCAAGAATATAGTGGGAGTAGACTTGACCTCGATGAGGTACGAGAAGAACAAACTAACATAGAACTAAACCACAGGCCCCTCAAAATGGCAGCGATGGAAAAACCACAAGGTTATGAACTCAGAAAGTCTGGTAGGGAAAGACATGAGCCTGAAGATATGGTTTCTATATTGATGAGGAACATGATCAGGTCATTGATAATGACGATCCCACCAGTTATGACGAAACAGTGAGTGATATTGATTCAGTGAAGTGGCTTGAGGCCATGAAATCCGAAATAGACTCTATGTATCAGAATCAAGTTTGGGACTTGGTAGATGCACCTGAAGGGATAAAACCCATAGACTGCAAGTGGATTTACAAGCGTAAAATGGATTCAGAAGGCAACATCCAAACCTATAAGGCTAGTTGGTGGCGAAAGATTATAGACAAATCCAAGGAATTGACTATGACGAAACCTTCTCACATGTTGCAATGATAAAGTCCATTCGAATTTTACTGATACTAGCTGCACACTTAGATTATGAGATTTGGCAGATGGATGTCAAAACAAATTTCCTTAATGGGAACCTCGTAGAGGAAGTCTATATGACACAACCTGAGGGGTTTGCATATAAGGATGATCATAATAAAGTATGTAAGCTTAAACGATCCATTTATGGACTCAAGCAAGCCTCCAGAAGTTGGAATATAAGATTTGATGAGATATTCAAAGAATTTGACTTCATCAAAAATGTAGACGAGCCTTGTGTTTACAGGAAAAATAGTGGGAGTGCTTTGTATTTCTTATATTATATGTCGATGACATATTAATCATCGGAATGATATTCCCATGATGCAAGCCACCAAGCAATGGTTATCTCAGAATTTATCTATGAAAGATTTGGGAGAAACAGTCTACATCCTCGGCATTAAGATCTACCGTAATAGATCTAAGAGGTTGTTAGGAATTTCTCAATCTACTTACATAGATAAAGTTTTGAAAAGATTCAAAATGGAAGATTCCAAAAGAGGTAATTTGCCTATTTGTCATGAAATCAAATTATTTAATGAGCAATGTCCACATACTCCTTTAGATAGAGAGCGTATGAGTAGGATCTCTTATGCTTTAACAATAGGATTGATCATGTATGCCATGCTATGTACAAGACCTGATGTCTCTTATGCTCTTAGCATAACGAGCATGTATCAAGCAAATCCTGGTGAGCAACACTGGGCAGTTGTCAAAACAATCCTCAAGTATCTGAGAAGAACTAAGGATATGTTTTTGACATACAGAGATTGTTCTGAGATGAAAGTCATTGGTTATTGTGATGCGAGCTTTCAGACCGATAGGGATGACAGCATATCGCAAACAGGATATTTTTTTACTTTAAATGACGGTGATGTAAGTTGGAAAAGCTTAAAGCACTCAACTACAGTGGACTCCACCACTGAAGCCGAGTATATTGCAGCATCTGAGGCAACTAAAGAAGCAATCTAGATAAAGAAGTACATCACGGAGCTGGAAGTGCTTCCCGTGATAAAGAATGGCGTCACGATATATTGTGACAACACGAACGCCATTGCTCAATCAAAGGAACCAAGGTCCCACCATAAATCTAAGCATGTATACCCACATAAGATAATCTTGTAGATTCTCTAACTAAAGGGCTGACTCAACAAAAGCATGATACGCACACCCAATAGTATAGTGTCCAAATTCATACTAGTTGGCTATAGTGCAAGTGAGAGATTTTTAGGGATATGCCCTATACCCAACTTGTGGATGGGCTATATGTATATGTATTTGTAATATTTTCATTAATTAATAAAATGAAAATCTTTATTATACGTGTCTTATATAACTTATATGAATCATCAACACTGTAATAAAGCCATTGGAGTAATAAGACGATGGCTTCCATGCCTTATGAGAATCATTACTCTTAAATTTCATAGTTATAGTTTTGTGAATAATCTGGGCGTTCACAAAACGGAGAGACTAGTATGATGATATGATCCACCTTTAAGTGGGATAGCCGATCTCATAAGCTACTAACGGAGATCCGTCCGCTTGGTGTATCACATGGATGCATGAGTTACTCGTGTCCATCGAACTGACCGCCAAAAGTTTTCATATGGAGTGTTTATCCAATGTGTCTATGAGAACTTTCATGTATCGATTATATGACTAGTCCTTAAACTTGAGGTATTTACAATCGTATGTGTGGATCAAATAACTTTTACATTCTCCTTCCTCGGTTCAAAAGATCCGATCATAAGAGTATGATTGGGTCATTTGTTGAAGCACATGAAGTTTGTAAAGATACAACAAAGAATTGCCACTCTCTTGGATAGTATTTTCTTATAAGAGTTGTATTCCAGTTCGTGGGTTGATATGTGTGATCAGTGCTTGAGACTGTGGCCACAACAGAAGAATCATGTGAGATTCTTGGGTTAACACGATTCATGACATATCAACATCATACCTTTGACCATATAGGTAGAAACTTTCCGTACACTAGGTCAATAGGTGGGATACAGTGAGACGAGGGACCGTATCATATGTAAATCACATATATAATGGGTATATAAATCTTTCCTTCTCATTTGGGGGCCTTGGCATGTTGCTAGATGTCAACCTTGGTCATTGAAATGGAATGACAATCTGATCAGAGGATAATTTATGTTCGATTAAATTATCACGATTCATTTCATGTCCAACTTGATGGGAACCCAAAAGGTCACACACAATAAAGTTGAAATCAATGGTTAACAGTGCACAGTTCAAATATAACAGCATATATGATTGTTGTAGGAATTATTCATTAATGGTTCAATGTGTTTAATTAATGAAAATATCATTTATGAGGTTTCATAGTGGCTTAGGGATTGGTGAATAACGATAGGGGCACTTTGGAAATTGGAAAAAAAAATTACTATTTATCTGAATAGTAAATTTTTTTTGTTATTTATTTTGAATTCCAATTCGACCCAAACTCTTATTAGGGTTTTATAATCTCATTGAACCACTAAATTAAGATCCAATGGTTAAGATTAAATTGGCTTTTATTCCACATCGGATTCTTAATTAATTTTGTTATTTTTGGAGCACTATATAAACCCAAAGAATTCTTCACAAATTCTTACACCAAAACCTTTCATATCTTAGGTTTATATAAGTGAGCAACTTTAAAGTTTAAGAGTAAGCCACTGATTTTGAGGATCCTTAAGTCTAATTGACTAGAGGAACCTCGAGTTAAAAGTTTTGAGGCATTTGCCTAGGCTAGCACCAAGGGAAAAATACCCGTGCACTCGAGGTGTAGTCTTGTCGTTGAGTTTTGGCTTTGGTGTGTGCATCTTTGGAGGCCACACACTTGGGTGGCTCTTTGGAACGTGGAAGAGCTTGCTTAGTTTGAGAAAATCTTGTAGATTGGAGGGAGGACTGGAGGAGTCTTCGGTTCAAGTAAGTCTTTTTCTTTCTTTATTTTAATTAGAGTTCTTATGATAGTTAGCATGTTTAGGTTTATGTTCTTTGCATGTGTTATAAGTTTTATGCTTACAATATATAGTAACATGCCTAGGCTTGTAGAATAATCAAAATAAATGGGTCTTGGGTAAAGGGAAAGCGGCATAATAATTTTAATTTTCACTGAGCACTCGCGGCCGCTTCCCAACGAATAACATGGTAAGACGCTCCACTGTCCAGGAACCAAGATGTGTGGCTGGGGTTATTAGATGCATAATGGGCCGTTGGTTGCAATTGGGTGGTAGAGTGAGTGGTTAAAGTAGGAGAAGAGCTGTTGGATGTGTTGACTGGGACTAGCCAAATGGAGGGGCACATTTTTGCTGTATGTCTTTGTATCCTGCAAATTTGGCAATAACCCAAGTATGGCCAAGATGGGCGATTACCTTGAGGTGTGGGTTGGTCGCTGGTTTGGGCAGGAGTGTACTTATTTTGATGGCTATTATAGGGGCGCCATGTATGAGTGTTGGTGCCTGATGGGGCAGGGAGCGCCAAGGTGCTGGTTCCTGCTCGTGGGATTAGTAATGATAGGAAATTGAATGAGGTCTGGTTTTGAGGTGATCGTCGAGGCTTCAAAATTGAGTAATTTCTCATGTAGTTCCTCAATGGTTTAGGCATGTCTCTGGCTTGAACAGCACATGTGAGTTCTTTGTATTCATCACCAATACCATCAAGTATCTTTTCAGTGAGATCTTCTACATCTAGTGGTGCCTCAATAACGGAAAGCTTATCAGCTTTTGCCTTGATGGTTTGTAGAAATGTTGTGACACTGTCAGAGCCTTTGTTGATCATTTTTAGTTGGTTTTTGACCTGTTTGATGTGGCCACGAGAAGACTTGGCGTAGGTGGTGGCTTGGATAGTCTATACTTCACGAGTTATCTTGGCTTGTGCAAGAAATAGTATAATGGTGTGGGAGATGGAACCAATGATTGGATTCAAGATCAATTTGTCATGTCGGATCCAGAGGATGTGAGCAGGGTTGGATCTGGTTGTATCATTTAGTGTGAGAGTGGCCGAGAGACATGGCTTGGAACCATTTATATATCCTAAGAGGTCATATCCGATGAAGAGAGTATGAAATTTTAATTTCAATGAGAGATAGTTGGTGGATGTGTGTTTTAGAGGGGTTTGGGCAGCAATATTAATGCCGATAAGGGTGTTATGAGAGTCATTTATGTTGAGAATGGAGGGGGAGAGGTAGCTATGGTTTGTGATTAAAGAGAAGAGAGATTGGAGAGAAGTATGTTACCTCTAATTTTTCCCTGATACCATAATAGATTACAAAGCTTAATTGATTCTCATTCAATAAATAACCATATAAATACAAAACGAAGAGTGATTGAAGACCCTACAAACTAGGAAGTTTACAACTGAATCCTATATCTATAAATGACAGCTAAATACATTTGAATATATTTAAATAATACAAATTGATGAGGAAGACCAAGTCAAGTAACTAATTATCTATGTTAGTTCCATTTTTATTGGCAATACCCGTGAAAAAATAAGTTCAATTGAGTTGTAATTTATCTTCTAGTACTTGGAGTAATTGGACTGGTTTTGGCAAAGCTGAAGCATCTTCATTAGTGGCGCGTTCGTTTAAGCGTTCTAACGTGTGGCGTTAGTGTCCAGTTCTAAATTGGGTTCGAACGACACATTTCAAAGAGCAAACGTTCGAGGCATGTTCTTGTTAGGTTTCGAACGAGATCATTCCAGTGATCAAACGTTCGAGTCATATTCTGGGTGCATTCGAACCGGGAAATTCCAGAGAGCATCCGTTCATGGTGAGTGGTGTTCGAAAAATCTTTCTAGTAGGCACACGTTCGTGCAGCGTTTGAGTAAGCTTTCGAATGCCAGTCGCATCTGAACATATTTTTCAGTCTTTTTCCTTTGAAAAACCCTAGCTTTTCTCCTTACCTATAAATAGAACATGTAGCCACCATCCCCAATTATGAAATACATTTTCATTAAGCCAAAATTTCTCAAAGCTTTCAACCTTCTTGATTCCACCATTGAAGAGTTCTTCATCTTCTTGTCTTCTTCATTAATGGTGTGAATCCCCCTCATTGATAAACCTTTAACACAACATAACCTAAAATTCCTAATCCTTTAGGAGGAAGATTGGTAGTCGGAGTTTCGGCGTCAGAGGTGATATAATCTACTTAAAGACTTCAGAGGTTCTGAAGAAAATCGTAGTCGCTGGCTTGAGGAGTTGCCTTTAGTTCTTGTAGTATTTAGGTACTTGAGTTGGTGGAGTTGCCACCATAGGTCTTGACCATTGTTGTAAGTTTTTCTCTATATAGTGGATTGGACTGGTAGCCGATATACCCGGAGTGATTTTTTTACTCGCACGAGTTTTTCATTTCGTCACCAAAATTATTTTGTTCATTTTGTGTGATTGATTTAATTTTCCGTAATTCATCTAATGGGTTTTTATTGTGGTTGCTTGTTGACATCCATAGGCACATTAATTAGGAATTGTCTTAATTAATTATGATTAATTTTGCATAGGGTCAGAATTTTAGGATAATCTCGGATTTTCAATTGGTAGCAAAGCTGAACTCGTTCCTTGACCCATTAGCGATGGATCACAGTCAACCTTTAAATTATCCGCCATTTTTTGATGGCACTGAATATTTACATTGGAAGGTTCGCATGAGAGCGTTCTTTAAGTCCTTAGATGATAGGGTCTGGATGACTGTTGAGTACAAATGGAAACCTCCCGTTGGTATAGTTGATGGAGTCTCTTCCCCTAAAGATAAACTGACTTGGACCAGGACGAATTTGATGCTAGCAATAATAACAGCAAGATAATTAATGTCATAAATGGTGCTGTTTGTTCTACTGAATTTAGGAGACTCTCAATGTATGAGATAACTAAGGATGCTTGGGATATCCTGCAGAGTGTGCATGAGAGCAAAAAATAATAGACTTCATGATTTAGCCACTAGATTTGAGGTCGCCCATATGAAAGATGATGAGACCTTTGATGAGTTATATGCTAAGATTAACGACATTGTTAACTCTAGCTTTAACTTAGATGAGACTATCCCTACCAGTAGGATAGTTAGGAAAATCCTTAGATCCCTGCCTGATAAGTTCCTACCCAAAATCACCACTATCGAGGAAAGCAATGATCTCGATGAGCTTAATTTAGAAGACCTCGCAAAAAAAATATAGGTTTATAAGAAGAAACTTCCTGGGTATTAAAAGCCCAAAACTATAGCGATGAAGATCACGAAGGAAGTTGTTCATGGTTTGTCTAATGATGAGAATACCCTTACGGATCATGATTTGGCCTTGTTTGCAAAGAAGTTTAGGAAATTTCTTAAGTTGAAGAAGAGTAGTAATAGAAGTGCCATGGATAGAGAGGATAAGCCTAGAGAGAGTAGGCATAGCAGGAGTGATTCTAGAGAGGATATGGGTAGTAGACCCCGTAATATCCAGTGCCATGAATATGAATGATATGGGCACTATAGATCTGAGTGTCCTATATACCTTAGGGCTAAAGGCAAGAAAGTCATGACAACCTCTCTTAGTGATTTAGAAGGTGGCTATACTTCTGATGAGTCTCTTAAAGACAAGAGCAATTATATGGCATTTACTGCTAGTGTGACTGATGAGAGAGAGATTGTTGTTAATAATGCTGATTTAGAAGTCTCTCTCGATGACTCTGTTGATGAGGAAAGTCTTCAAATAGCTTATGTTGAACTGTTTAATGAGAGTTTAGCTATTAACAAGACTAATATAGAGGTCAAAAAGAGGCTCAAACTAGTTGAACTAGAAAAGAGTGAAGCTCAAGCCAAATTTGAGCAAAGCCTCTTGATGGTAGATGACTTGGAGGAGAGGAATAGAGGCCTAGTTGATAGGGTCTAAACTTTAGAGGCTGAACTTGAAGATGCTAGAACCCAGTTGCCTGCATTCTCTAGTGGGAAAAAAAGTTGGACCGTTTGTTAGGTATTATTTTTTAGCCTAACTGTGATAAGGCATCAACATCTAAAGCAGTGCCTAGACTGCTTAAACATGACTTAGGAAAAAAGCTTGTTCAGTGTAGTTATGTGATTCCTCCGTTTGTTCCTTGTCATGTGACCCAAACTCGTTTTAGAGGTGTTGTGAGTAAACCTCGCTCTCATCCGAGGTTTGTGTCTGTGTGCCGTCATTGTGGCAAGGCAGGACATATTCGGCCTAAGTGCTTCATGTTGTACAAAGAAAAGAAGAAGCCTAAGAGTGTGTCACCTAGATTTGTTACTTTAAATCTAGTTTTTCTTGTTTCTGCACTAACCAAACAAGCTCAAACCCTTAGTGAGAAACTTGCTTTATTGACCGGGAATGCTCATGTGGAAGTGGTTCATAGAAAGATTTGGGTGAGGAAGCAAGATGTCTTACCATATATTTTTGAATGCCTTGATCCTGATAGGCATAATGAGAGTGCACTCTGATGTAACTCTTATTAGAAGTTACATTTTTTTTCCATTGCATGTGTGTGCGCGTGTCTTTTATATTTTTGCACGTTTATTTTCTTTTCACTGCATATGGGTGTGTGTGTTTTGTTTTTATTTCATCTCCCTTGTTATAGGATGGAAACCCGTACATAAATTTTATAGCCGATTCCGAATGAACGGTAGTATGATCTATACTCGGGTACAACTCTACATACCATTGGATATTGAAAAGCCGTTTTGTGTCTTAATTTTTGTGTGATAAAACTGTAAAATCAAAAAAAAATTTATAATTTGAAAAAGACCAAATTTTTTTTTATGGCTTGTTAGAGCATGAATAACATCTTCATGTGATCCTGGTATGTAGGATATATGGTCATGCATGTACAATATACTTCAATTTTTCTTGATGCTTTATATGCATATGTGTGTGTGATAAAAATCCTTTGTATATCTTGTGTTTGCAACTCACATACATGATTTTATTATGTCAATGCTGTTAGATAATTATGACCTATAGCGTAACTATTTGTAAAAGACATTGTGGTTTTTCTACAAATTAACTATTTGACAATGGAAATTGTTATTTTATCATTATGTAATTAGATTACTTGAATATATAAATGATAGAAGTCCCGATTATTAGTTCCAGATTATAAGATATGAGACAATATCAATCCACTAAGGTTTAATCATTAAATATCCCTAGTCGTAGTATTATTGAGACTGGACATCGATAATACGAAATAGACTAATATTGCACTTGTGCGCGTTGTGGGAGTATAACGACATAGCTCTCATATATTTAAGTATTGGATACTTATGCAAGTGTGATAGGAGGTTTTTTTACCAATGGTACGGGAACAGCTTCACTCTGGATATACCCCTCGGAATCCCATTGGTAGTATGACTATGTGTCCATGGTAATCCGATTCAGGATATGTGTATTTGGTCTTAACCTGAGACTTGAATTACTAATACTTACGACAAACAATACGCTTTAGTTTTGGTCGTCCGGGACTTTAACAGGTTCTGTGTACACCTCTTATGGGTTTATTGAGAATCATAGAGTATTGGGTGTGATGTCAAGATGGAGGTATCACTTCAGTCACATGAAGATGATGATCACGCAGGGATACAAAACATGTACTCGAATGTGTTGCAACCATCGGGATAATGTGACAGCGTCATGATTATCCGATTAAAGAGACTAGTTTCTTGTGATCTGATATATGCTTCGTATGGGGCAGACACTACTCCAGCCTCAGGCCTTGCATGTGACATCCGATACTGGATCGCTATAAGTAATACTATGTATACTATGCCTGGAAAAAAGATTGTATATTCCATTAAGAATATTTCTGGAGAATTGGTGTTTTGCTAGAAGCCAACCATGTCTTGTAAATCGATAGGCACGTGGTACGAGGTACGCACTTAATCGAATAGTCCGATAACCATATTTACTGCCAACATATCCAGGAGTCTCTTGGGTCGCTTCCCAAAGATTCACCGATGATAGTTGACTCGAAAAGAAAATTAATCTGGGATTAATTAAGAGAGAGAAAATTAATCTGGGATTAATTAAGAGAGAGAAAATTAATCTGGGATTAATTGAGGCATTATTTAATCTGGGATTTAATGTGTTCAAAATAGATAGAACGAGATTAATTTGGAATT
Source organism: Zanthoxylum bungeanum (assembly GCA_019454045.1). Classification (NCBI taxonomy): domain Eukaryota; kingdom Viridiplantae; phylum Streptophyta; class Magnoliopsida; order Sapindales; family Rutaceae; genus Zanthoxylum; species Zanthoxylum bungeanum. The sequence goes on along the minus strand of SKCR01019477.1, from coordinate 39,576 downwards.
AATCGATAAAATAAATTTAATAGTTAAATTTGATTTTTTCTATTTAATTTATTATATGGGCTAAAATTAATATATCAGATATATTAATTGGAATTAGATTTCAATACGAAATTAAAGTCGGACTTTAATACGCGCGAACAGATTAATTTAGAATTAATTCATAAATGGCATAAGTAATATATTTGCGAGGCGTCGTTATTTAAGTAAATTAGATTTAACTATTTAGCGATGCAAATTCGTTTAGTCGGATTAAACGGATCCGAGCCGCGGTAAATATTCGTAGAAACCGTTTGAATTTTGAATTTAAAAGGTAGGGCCCACTTCACATGTGTGAAGTGGTGGTTGGGAGAGTGGTTGGAATTTATACCAAAACCACTTACTTTCCAACCACTTGGTTTTGGTGAAACCAAAAGCCAACTACTTGGTTTTGGGTGAAAATGGTAAAAACCCTTTAACAAAACCAAATGCGTCTCTCTTCCAACACAACACAAGGCAAAAATACAAACACAAACCCTATTTTGGACGTAAATGTCCTCCTCCCCTCTCTTTGATTTTGTTTCAAGATCAAATAAGCTAGCACTTCAAGGAGTCTTCTAAGGTAATAGGGAAACTAACTCAAGGGTTGGAATCATCACTCAAAGCTTGGAGCTTCAAAGACAACACAAAATTTTGAATTTCAAGTCCGATCATTGTAAGTCATTCCGCACCTTTTAATGATCTTATTCACACATAATCTTGCTTAATTGATCATTGGCATGTTCTAGAAATACTAACAATGGTATCAAGAGCCAATTTTAAGCATGGATTTTCTAGGGTTCATGAGACTTTAATTTGGGGCTTTTGTGTTTTAAGCATGATTTTTTCAAATTGATTGTTTGAGCATGCTTAGATTATGTTAACTTAGAGTTGTGCATGATTAGATTTGAGATAAATTGAATGGATCAAAAATCCAAAAATTCTTAACATGGCCGAAAACCCTAGGCAGTAGACTGCTCATTGTGATTTTTTATTTTACTACATTGGATGTGTTTAATGCATGATAAAAATATTGATTGTTGGCTTGATTAGATTGGAATCAAAATCAATAATGATTATGTTAAATTCAATGAGCATGATAAGTATGGAATGATATGTTTTGCTTTAATTTATGTTGAACATAAACTGATTAATTTAAGCATGATTAATTAGTTTAATTGGTTTTTTGGAAATATTAAGTTTAATTAATTAATCATGGCTAATACAGTTTAATTATAATAATTATGATATTTGGAATATTGAAATTATAATAATTAGCCTTTAAATTTTGAATTGGGCTAAAAGTGTGTATTTGGGCTTAATGGGCTTGGTTAGCCAAGTTTGGTTTTGGACATTTGGATTGGATCCAATTGGGCCCAAAACCTATTCTATAAAGTCCAAATATATCACTTGCGCCTTTAAAGAATTTAATTGGGCCTAAATTGATTTGTTGGCAATAAGGTGATTCCTATTAGGCCTTAGCATTTTGGGTTTGATCCATTATGGCCAAAGCCCATGCCTTAAGAATCAATTAAAAGCCTATTGGAATTTAATTAAAATTACATTGGAAGTTATTGGGCCTTTGAGACCCATTAAGATTGGATTAGAAATCCAAGTCTTTAAGGCACATAAATAAGTGTAAGTGTTTAATTTGGAATTAAATTGGAATTAGTACTGAATACTAATAAATTGGATTTAAAGTTGTAGTTCGATATAATTCAAGAATACGTACTTTAAGTATTTATTCTTAAACGAGTTGGACTCGCGCAAATCAAATCTTTATTTGGACATTGGATGGTTATTAATTCAAAGATTAATTAATTGGATTAGATTGATTGAATAACATGCTTTGTGTGAATACATGAATGTGTTGTATGAATAATGTATATCGGATGGATATTAGAAGGGTGAGGGCAATTTTGGAATTTGTTGTAATTTTAGAATTTATTAATTGGACCTGCGAGTCCAGCCTTTTATCTCCTTATTCTTTGTAATTTTCTTCTCACCAATTCCCCTCAATGTTAATGAGGTTTCTTTGATGTATTATGTAATTAGGTAGAAGTTAGAATAGTTCTAGCCGGGGAGAGGAAATTGAGTAATTTGTTCTAGGAATAATTTGTGAGATATCCATCCGCATATCATTATTAATTTATATATCTCGCCTTATTATGTTTTTAGAATGCATGGTTAAGGGTGTATGATGAGACCTGATCAAAGATAATTAATTGATTGTCAATTACGCGAAAATGCCTCAACAAATATTAAGCGTTTTCCTTCTATTGAGTGATTCATTCTCAAGATCCAAGATTGGCATTGGTTTGTTGGCCAAAGTCAAGATCTTTGTCCATTGCGGATATGTTTGAATCATGAAGGCTTTGTTACACATCGCATGTCTTGGGCGAGTTGTGATTTATTGGTGTATGACACAGAACTTGGGCGACGCATGCTGTTCTAGACTCAGGGCCTAGTTGAGAGTACGGAGTAGTCCGTGGGGAACTAAATCGGAGAATAATGGAGTCGCCACCCGGTGTGAACCGGGACAAAAGATTTAAGGCCGCACTCATCCCTCGCAAGGGAAGACCTCAAACCGTTGGGTTCAGAATGGTCCCTTACTTATGATACTTGTGATGATATAATTTGTGCAATAAACTAACCAAATCTACTCAACATGTATGCTCAAAGGTAACTTAGATCTAGTCCGCATTCATCAAAACAAATCATATGACTAAGTTCGCATGCTTTGAAAATAAGTCATTATAAAGGCAAGCATATAATATCACACAACGAGCATGTTGAACCATTAAATAAAAGTAAACAAATAACCATTTCAACATAAACGTAAATCAAATAAAACATCATGCATAAAATAACATAATCATGTTTGAAAATAAACAATTAACTAGACTAAACCATGCTTAGATAATTAATAAATAATCTACTAACTACATCATGCTCAAATACAAATTTGGATGAGACGAAATATGCGTCTCTTAAGTAGTACGTGGCGTTGTATCCTGAGTGCAGACCGCACTACCGTCCATTCGGAATCGGCTACGGAATTTACTTCCGGGTTTCCATCCGATATACCACAAAAGGGAACACATATCCCGCTCATCCAACAATCACATCATGCTTCAAACGACTCTCATGCAATAATATTTTAAAATAAATAAAATAAAATGAAAGAAGATAAGTAAAAAGGTGCCCTCAGGTCTAACCTCTTTTGTCATCTCACGAAAGGGCGTTACACGTCCGTTGGAAGGGTGAATGATCCTTTACTTTTCTGATTTACTAACTCAACGTATTTCCTTGTTGTTCGCTGTTCAGGTTGTTGTTTTCACTACGTTTCGCTGCTGTTTGGGGTCTCGGTTTTCGGTGGTAAAGATATAGTTTTTCTGGACTGTTTTAGCAGTTTTTCGATAATTTAAGGGGCTGGACACTAAGGGTTTTATTCGTGCAGTGATGGATGGTTTATAAGGCTATGGAATGCTATTTTTATTGGTGATATACGGTGATTTACTGGCTAAATCGAAGGGCATGCGTGAGTGGAGGATATGGACAGTGTGGCGTGGCTGATCTGTGGCTAGGTGGCAGTGAAGTAATGGGCGTGAATGGGCTGATGAAGTTGAGTGTTGTTGATGAGCTGTTTAAGCGAGAGGGTGCCAGAGAGATGGGCTACATGAGGCATGATTTTTGAGGCGTGAATAAGGCTGTGTGTTTATCGTTTTAGCCGTGTGTTGGAGTAAGGGTTTGCTGATTTGTTGGCTTACGTACGCGCATGAGGGCTGTGAGATGCCAGGTTATGAGGCTGGGCATGGTTAATAGAGGGAGTATGTGGCGAGAGGGTGATTAACGTGAAGAGCAAAGGTAGGTTACGTGTGAGGCTGTTGCCTGAAGTTTGTGAGTTTTGTCCAGGGTTCATTGATCTTGATCTGTTGTTTATGGAGAGATATTTGATGAAGGCTAGATCAGTGGCGTGAAGTTAAGGCAGTGAGGATGGCTTGTTTATTTGTCATGTGTGGCCGTGAGAGAGATTTGCAGGGTGGTGAGTGGATTGAGTGAAGGTTGCGTTAGCAGTAGGGTTAGAGCTTGATTTTTGTTGTTGTTGTTGTTTTCTTAGAGAGAGGGAAGAGAGAAGGGCATGTTTAGGGTTATTATTTTATGTGTTTTTTTTGTGTGAAACTGCCAGCCAGAGTTTGAATGTGTGGAGATGGGTTATTTTTATAGGCAAGGGGATGGGTTTTACCTTATTGGGGAAGAAATAGGATTTGTGAGATATTCTTTTAATTAAAATGTGATAGGGGAAATCTTTAATTAAGGGAAATGATTTGATTTTTTCTTTTTAGTTAAGGATATGAATTAGTAGGGATTTGATTTAATTAGATTTTAATTTAATTTAATTTCAAGTTTAATTTAATTTGTGAATGTGATTTAATTTAATTTAATTTATTTAAGTTTAATTTAATTAGCTTTAATTTAATTAGTGAGATGTGTTTTAATGGGCCTGGGTTAGGTGTGTGCTTTAAAATAGAGGTCCAATAAGCGAACCCGAAGCGAAACAAGCGAGTTAAATCTGACCAAATGCTAATTTCCAACTTTACCCTTCCAACATCCGTCTCCCGCGACTTTCATGACTAAAGAGGTAGTGCCTCCATACGAGACTCATCATCGGGCTGATATGTAAAAATGTAATGCCTACAGTCGCCCCCACTTTGATGGGACTTGTGCAGTGTGTGACAATGATAATTCCTATCAAAGTACGTGCAATGCATTTTTACTTACTTGGCTCACCAGCTGCCACATGGTCCGCCTGCTGTGTTGAGTTGATATGATGTTGAGGTGCTTCGACCCTTGGTCCATTCCCGAACCATTGATGTGCTGTGGTGTGATGAGGTCCATTCCCGAACTGTCACCGTGAGGTGGTCCATTCCCGAACCGATCTCCATTCCCGGAGTGTTACTGTGATGTGGTGTGATGAGGTCCATTCCCGAACCGTCACCGTGTTGTGGTCCATTCCCGAACCGATCTCCATTCCCGGAGTGTTACTGTGATGTGTTGTGATGAGGTCCATTCTCGAACCGTCACCGTGTTGTGGTCCATTCCCGAACCGATCTCCATTCCCGGAGTGTTACTGTGATGTGGTGTGATGAGGTCCATTCCCGAATCGTCACCGTGTTGTGGTCCATTCCCAAACCGATCTCCATTCCCGGAGTGTTACTCTGATGGGTGTGATGAGGTCCATTCCCGAACCGTCACCGTGTTGTGGTCCATTCCTGAACCGATCTCCATTCCCGGAATGCCATTCTCGGCGTGCTCATTCCCGAGCTGTCCATTCCCGAACTATATCTCCATTCTCGGAGTGCCATTCCCGGCGTGCCATTCTCGGCGTGTCCATTCCCGGACTATATCTCCATTCTCGGAGTGCCATTTCCAGCGTGCCATTCTCGACGTGTCCATTCCCGGACTTGTCCATCCCGGAACGATCTCCATTCCCGGAGTGCCATTCTCGGCGTGCTCATTCCCGAGCTGTCCATTCCCGGACTGTCCATTCCCGGACTATATCTTTATTCTCGGAGTGCCATTCCCGGCGTGTCTATTCCCGGACTTGTCCATTCCCGGACTAATTCGATGTAATGTGGGCCTCGCCCCCAGAATGCCTTACCCGGCGGAAACTGATCTGATGTAATGTAGGCCTCGCCCCTAGAATGCCATACCCGGCAGGACCGATTCTGATAAAGATATGGGCCTCGCCCCCAGAGTGCCATACCTGGTAAAAATGATTTTGATAATAATGTGGGCCTCGCCCCCAGAGTGTCATACCCGGTAAGACTGATTCTGATAAAGATGTGGGCCTCGACCCCAAAGTGCCATACCCGGCAAGACTGATTCTGATAAAGATGTGGGCCTCATCCCCAAAGTGCTATACCCGGCAAGACTGATACTGATAAAGATGTGGGCATCACCCCTAGAGTGCCATACCCAGCAAGACTGATACTGATGCTAATACGGGCCTCGCCCCAAACTGATGCTGATGTAGGCCTCGCCCTAAACTGATGCTGATGTGGGCCTCGGCCCTGGGATTTATTCCCTCGATTCATTCTAAATTCTGACGACATGGGCCTCGACCCGGGGGTTCATTCCAAATTCTGACGACGTGGGCCTCGGTCCTGGGATTCATTCCCTGGTTTCATTCCAAATTCTGACGACGTGAGCCTCGGCCCTGGGATTCATTCCCTGGATTCATTCCAAATTCTGACGACATGGGCCTCAGCCCTGGGATTCATTCCAAATTCTGACGACGTGGGCCTCAGCCCTGGGATTCATTCTCTGGATTCATTCCAAATTCTGACGACGTGGGCCTCATCACTGGGATTCATTCCCTTGATTCATTCCAAATTCTGACGTCGTGGGCCTCGACCCTGGGATTCATTCCAAATTCTGAAGACGTGGGCCTCGGCCTTGGGATTCATTCCCGGATTCATTCCAAAACTATGATGATGTGGGCCTCGGCTTTAGGATTCATTCCTGAAATTGATTCTGACAATGCGGGCTTCAACCCTAGGACTCATCCCCAAACGACTACTGATATAGGCCTCGCCCCATACTGACACTGATATGGGCCTCGCCCCAAAACTGATACTGATATGGGCCTCGCCCTCATACTAACACTGATATAGGCCTAGCCCTCAGACTGATACTGATGTAGGCCTCGCCCTCATACTGACATCGATGTGGGCCTCGCCCCAAAACTGATACTGATGTGGGCCTCACCCCAAACTGTTACTGATAATGTGGGCCTCACCCCCGGGTTGATACTGATGTGGGCCTCGCCCCCAGATTGAGGCCTCGCCCCTAGACTGATACTGATTCATTTCTGAAATTTATGACATTGCGCTGTTGTTGTTTCGATTGGCTGGCATTTTGCCACTTTTCTTTTTCTTCTTTGAAACCTGTGAATACAAAACAAAACAAACACAAAAAAGAATGCAAAATATGTTACGTGTATGCATGCATGAATGGATTTCCTATTCCGTTGGGTTAGGTCTTCCGCCAGTTCTCCAGGTGATTGTTCAGTCTTTTCTCTGGTCTCATGACTCAATTTCTTATTTTTCTTCTTATTCACGGGGTGGTAGACCGGTCGCTCCCAGTCTTGATTTAGCTTTTTGTTCTCCGCTGTTTGCACTTGGTCAAGATGAACCACATAGCGGGGCCTTCCATATCATCATACTATATCACATGCTACGAAATAGTCCCAATTGTTATGCATATTATCGTCCTTAAGGAATGCCCAGTAATGAAACCAGAGAACATTCAAAACACTCAATGCAACTCAAATCTGAGTTTTTGAATAAATGATCTATGCCAGACTCAAAGTGTGTATGTGCAAAGGTTCTTTCACAGCTTAATCCTTAGGTAAGCCAAATCAATGATTTCATTTCAAAAATCGGGATCGGTGGGTCAAACCAACCTAGATGTCTTAATTATGCATGCAGTTGCTTTTCCATGCTCAATGTGGTATGATTTTATTTTTCTTTTGTCTCTCTCTTTTTTTCTTTTTGAACTTCTTTCTTTCTTTTCTTTTCTTTTTCTTCTTTCTTTTTCTTTTCAACACACCAACCCTTTAAGGTAGCATTTCTCCTCATGGTTGTCCTAATACTCGCCCATGGGTAGCTTCACGCTTATCGGTTATATGTGGTTCAATTCTTTTCTTTAGAGACATTTCTTTTATCTTCAACCATACCACACATCATAACACAAGCAATCAGTATAGACATCTAAGCAAACGGTCATTCACCGACCTACATTCACTTTGACTAGTCACTTTGCTAGCTACTCAGGTTTTCACTGCTAAGAACCATAATCAAGTGCTTACGAGTCTAACATAGATCAATTACTCAAAGCATCAAATAAAAGTGCGTCAAAGGTTTATCGTTTCTAAAGTTTCACTCAAAAGCAATCAATTTCATCATCGGACTTATGTTTAACTATCAAGGACTAAAAACAAACAATTTTTTTTCTCTTTTTTTTTTCTCTCTTTTTTGAAGGCCCCTCATAATGGTCTTTCTATCCTTGCCTTAAGGTTTTCTGTTTCTCGATTTCATTTTCCCCAATATCCACATTTGCTAAACTCTTTTTGTCAAATCTCTTTTTTTTTTCTCTAACCCAACAGATATCTATGTGGCTTTTAAGACACGGGGTTAACATGATGCATGTATGCATGAGATGCATGAGATACATGCGATATATGAGATATAATATGCATGTGTTTATCGAAGCATAAAAGGGTAGCTCCTACAGGATATACAACTATGGTTCACATGTGGGTTTATGGGAGTGTGGACAAAGGCTCTCGCTGACAAAGGTTTGCCCACAACTAGGACTCCCCACTAAAGGGTTCAAGCGACCAAGTGAGCGCACCCTTTTTATACCTTACGGTACGTGCCAACGAGTTATGGTGTGTGATTAACTGTCGAATGGATTTCCCATTGTAGATTCCCCAGAGGGAGGGTGGAGTGAGGCTCTCTTAAGTACCCAAGCCTCTTAGGCTCTTATCGCTTGGTGACAGGAATAAACAACGAGTCCTCCAAACTAGTCTATCACAACAAGCTACGAGTAATGATTATCTAAGTGTCTTCACAGCTTTTCCTCGAAAGGTAGTGAATGAAGGAAGACACCCAACCATCACCTAGCTTTAACAAAACCTTTGTTTAACCCCTTTCAACCCACTTGAGACAGGGTCAACTAAAGCACAAATAATAAACATCACAAGACATGATTTAGGGTCGATTCTTTATCCCCAGTGGAGTCACCAGACTGTAGGACACAGAACTTAGGCGACGCATGCTGTTCTAGACTCAGGGCCTAGTTGAGAGTACGGAGTAGTCCGCGGGGAACTAAACCGGAGAATAATGGAGTCGCCATCCGGTGTGAACCGGGACAAAAGATTTAAGGCCGGACTCACCCCTCGCAAGGGAAGACCTCAAACCGTTGGGTTCGGAATGGTCCCTTACTTATGATACTTGTGATGATATAATTTGTGCAATAAACTAACCAAATCTACTCAACATGTATGCTCAAAGGTAACTTAGATCTAGTCCGCATTCATCAAAACAAATCCTATGACTAAGTTCGCATGCTTTGAAAATAAGTCATTATAAAGGCAAGCATATAATATCATACAACGAGCATGTTGAACCATTAAACAAAAGTAAACAAATAACCATTTCAACATAAACGTAAATCAAATAAAACATCATGCATAAAATAACATAATCATGTTTGAAAATAAACAATTAACTAGACTAAACCATGCTTAGATAAATAATAAATAATCTACTAACTACATCATGCTCAAATACAAATTTGGATGAGACGAAATATGCGTCTCTTAAGTAGTATGTGGCGTAGTATCCCGAGTGCAGACTGCACTACCGTCCATTCGGAATCGGCTACGGAATTTACGTCCGGGTTTCCATCCGATATACCACAAAAGGGAACACATATCCCGCTCATCCAACAATCACATCATGCTTTAAATGACTCTCATGTAATAATATTTTAAAATAAATAAAATAAAACGAAAGAAGATAAGTAAAACGGTGCCCTCAGGTCTAACCTCGTTTGTCATCACACGAAAGGCGTTACACGTCCGTTGGAAGGGTGAATGATCCGTTACTTTTCCGATTTGCTAACTCAACGTCTTTCCTCGCTGTTTGCTGTTCAGGTTGTTGTTTTCACTACGTTTCGCTGCTGTTTGGGGTCTCAGTTTTCAGGGGTAAAGATGCAGTTTTTCTGGACTGTTTTTAGCAGTTTTTTGATTATTTGAGGGGCTGGACAGTAAGGGTTTTATTCGTACAATGATGGATGGTTTATAAGGCTGTGGAAGGCTATTTTATTGGTGATATATGATGATTTACTGGCTGAATCGAAGGGCAGGCGTGAGTGGAGGATAGGGGCAGTGTGGCGTGGCTGATCTGTGGCTAGGTGGCAGTAAAGTAATGGGCGTGAATAGGCTGATGAAGTTGAGTGTTGTTGATGAGCTGTTTGAGCGAGAGGGTGCCAGAGAGATGGGCTGCATGAGGCATGATTTGTGAGGCGTGAATAAGGCTGTGTGTTTATCGTTTTGGTCGTGTGTTGGAGTGAGGGTTTGCTGATTTGTTGGCTTACGTACGCGCATGAGGGCTGTGAGATGCCAGATTATGAGGCTGGGCGTGGTTAAAAGAGGGAGTATGTGGCGAGAGGGTAATTAGCGTGAAGAGCAAAGGCAGGTTACGTGTGAGGCTGTTGCTTGAAGTTTGTGAGTTGTGTCCAGGGTTCATTGATCTTGAGCTGTTGTTTATGGAGAGATAATTGATGAGGCTAGATCAGTGGCGTGAAGTTAAGGCAGTGAGGAGGGCTTGTCTATTTGTCATGTGTGGCTGTGAGAGAGATTTGCAGGGTGGTGAATGGATTGAGTGAAGGTTGCGTTAGCAGTAGGGTTAGAGCTTGATTTTTATTGCTGTTGTTTTCTTAGAGAGAGGGAAGAGAGAAGGGCAGGTTTAAGGTTATTATTTTGTGTTTTTTTTGTGTGAAACTGCCAGCCAGGGTTTGAATGTGTGGAGAATAGGCAAGGGGATGGGTTTTACCTTGTTGGGGAAGAAATAGGATTTGTGAGATATTCTTTTAATTAAAATGTGATAGGGGAAATCTTTAATTAGGGAAGTGATTTGATTTTTTCTTTTTAGTTAAGGATATGATTTAGTAGGGATTTGATTTAATTAGATTTTAATTTAAGTTTAATTTAATTGGCTTTAATAAATTTGTGAGATGTGTTTTAATGGGCCTGGGTTAGGTGTGTGCTTTAAAATAGAGGTCCAATAAGCGAACCCGAAGCGAAACAAGCGAGTTAAATCCGACCAAATGCTAATTTCCAACTTTACCTTTCCAACATCCGTCTCCCGCGACTTTCATGACTAAAGAGGTAGTGCCTCTATACGAGACTCATCATCGGGCTGATTTGCAAAAATGCAATGCCTACAATTGGCCAAAGTCAAGATCACTTCTTGTTCATCGACATGGATTACGAAGCTTTCCAAAGTCAATGGATCCCGCTTAACTGGAATCATTAAGCTTGTTGAGCCAAAGTCAAAGCTTAGTTCATTCACAGGAAAAGGTTATGAAAATATATTGGATATATTGGTATATATATTGTATATATGTTTCGGACTTGGAGGTCCACCTACCGGATCTAGGAATTGGATGAGATCCAATTGATCTTATAGATCTACCTAGTTAAATATCATACAGCTTGTTGGCCAAAGCCAAGGTTTTGTGTTATTTAACGGGATCCTAGCCCACTAGGAAACTAGGTTTCCCGAGTACTCAATAGAGGGTTAGAGGTTCACCGAAAAATAGTGGGAGGCTAGTATTGAATTTGCAATTTCGTTCAAATACTTGGCATAACGCGCTTTCAAATTATTTCATCATTTTATGTATTTATTAGTTGGACTAATATTCTATTTATTTTTGTAATAGTTAGATTGTAATCATACATCGTTAATTGAATAGTTTGATTATTGCAATTAAGATGATAGGAAAGTTGAACATTAGAGATATTATCATGGGCGACAATGTCTTTAATGGCGTGAACTTTTAAGACTGGGATATGAATCTCAAGATTGTCCAGGGATCCAAGAAGTTGCTCTACACTATAGAGAGACCTCTTGGGCCTAAGCCCGAACCTGAGCAGTTGCTTGAGCTAGAGCTTTGGAAGACTCATAGCGATGACATCGGCTTCAGATATGTTTGTTATTGAGATAAATATGTCTACTTCTAGTTTTAAGAATTGGATTTTTGATTCTTGATGTGGTACTAATATATGTACTGATGTGCAGGATCTGCAGATTAGCAGGAGACTGGCCTCATGGGAGATTGATCTACGCGTTGGAAATGGGACACGAGTCGCCGTTTTGGCCGTTGGCACTTTTGTTTTGGAACTGCCCTTGGGGCATGTACTTAAACTTTCAGACTGTTATTATGTACCTAGTTTGACTAGGAATATTATCTCTGTATCTTGTTTGACCCAATGCGGGTACACTTTTGTATTTCGAAACACTAGGTGTTTTATTTATAAAGGTGATTTTGAGATATGTTCTGCTGATGCTAATAATGGTCTTTATATTTTGAATATAAATAAATCTCAAACATATAATATAATAAACAAAAGGCTTAAAATAAGTAACAGAGATGAAACTTATATGTGGCATTGTCGTCTGGGACATATTAACAAGACTCGCATATCCACACTTTCAAAGAGTGGGTACTTGGACAGATTTGATCCAAATTGATATGACATCTGCACACCAACAAGTTTGGACACTGGTTGATGCACCAGAAGACGTAAAGCCTATGGTTGCAAGTGGATCTTCAAGAAGAAGACCGATATGGATGGTAATATACAAACGTACAAAGCTAGGCTTGTAGCGAAAGGGTATTGTCAATGACACGGTGTCGATTACGATGAAACATTTTCACCAGTTGCCATGATTAAATCCATTCGAAGTATGCTTGTTATTGCTGCATATTTCTATTACGAGATATGACAGATGGACATAAAAACTGCTTTCCTTAACGGAAACCTTTTGGAGAATGTTTATATGCAAAAGCCTGACGATTTTATCGCATCAAGACTTGCAAACAAGGTTTGTAAGTTAAATCGATCCATTTATGGATTGAAGCAAGCATCGCATTCTTGGAACCAATGTTTTTGATGATATCATCAAAAATATAATTTCATTCAAAATGAGGATGATCCTTGTGTATTTATAGGTTAGTGGGAGCGCACTGACATTCATTGTTCTTTATGTTGATGATGTATTGCTTATGAGCAATGACATTCCCATGCTACAATAGATGAAAGCTTGGTTTTCATTAAAATTCTCCATGAAATATATGGGAGAAGCAGCCTTTATTCTAGGAATAAAGATCTACCGGGATAGATCTAGAAAGCTACTTGGACTCTCCCAGTGCACGTACATTGACAAAGTGTTGAAGCGATTCAACATGGATCAGTCCAAGAGGGGACTATTACCAGTGTCACATGGCTTCACTCTATCTAAGGACATGTGTCCTAAAACTCAAGATGAGAGAGACAACATGATTCGGATCCCATTCGCTTCGAAATTTGGATCGATCATGTATACCATGATATGTACGCGTCCTGATGTCTCGTATGCTTTGAGCATGTGTAGATGCTATCAAGCCGATCCAGGTGATGGTCACTGGATGGCGGTTAATAACATCCTTAAGTATCTTAGACGAACTAAGGATGATTTCTTAATCTATGGAGATGGAGAACATGAGGTATCTGGGTATACCGATGCAAGTTTCCAAACCAATAAGGACGACTCTAAGTCACAATCCGGGTACATATTTTGTTTGAACAACGGAGCAGTAAGCTGGAAATCTTCCAAGCAAGAGACTGTTGCCGTTTTAACAACAGAAACGGAGTACATTGTTGCAGCTGAAGAAGTAAAAAAAGGCAGTTTGGATCCGTAAATTCCTAATTGGATTAGGAGTAGTTTCGTTAGCAGCTGAGCCCGCTCCATTGTATTGTGACAATAACGGGGCTATAATGCAGGCTAAGGAACCGCGGTCTCATCAACGATCCAAGCACGTTCTTTGATGTTTCCATATGATTGGTGAGACCATACATCGTGGCGATGTGAAGATCGAGAAGGTCATGTCAGATGAAAACATTACAGATCCGCTGACGAAAGCTATTTCAGAGCAAAAGTTTGAGCGACATGTACATAGTTCGGGTGTTAGATGCTTGAGTGACTGGCTATAGGCCAAGTGGGAGATTGTTAGATAATTATGACCCATATCGTCACTATTTATAAAAGACATTGTGGTTTTTGTACAAATTAATTATGTGACAATGAAAATTGCTATTTTATCATTATGTAATTAGATTACTTGAATATATAAATGATAGAAGTCCCTATGATTAGTTCCGGATTATAAGATATGAGACAGTATCAATCCATTAAGGTTTAATCATTAAATATCCCTAGTCATAGTATTATCGAGACTGGACTTCGATAATGCGGAAAAGACTAGTATTGCACTTGTGCACGTTGTGGGAGCATAACGACATAGTTCTCATATATTTAAGTATTGGATACTTATGCAAGTTTGATAGGAGGTTGTGTTTACCGATGGTAAGGGGAGCTTCGCTCCGGATAGACCCCTCAGAATCCCATTGGTAGTATTACTATGTGTCTATGGGAATCCGATTCAGGGTAGTGTATTTGGTCTTAACCTGAGACTTGCATCGCTAATACTTATGACAATCAATACGCTTTAGTTTTGGTCGTCCGAGACTTTAACAGGTTTTGTGTACACCTCTTCTGGGTTTATTGAGAATCGTAGAGTATTGGGTGTGATGTCAAGATGGAAGTATCACTTCAGTCACATGGAGATGATGATCACGCAGGGATACATAACTAGTACACTAATGTATTGCAACCATTGGGATAATGTGACAATGTCATGATTATCCGATTAAAGAGACTAGTTGCTTGTTATTCGATATATGCTTCGTACGGGGCAGACACTACTCCAACCCCAGCCTTGCATGTGACATCCGATACTGGATCGCTATACACAATACTATGTATACTACGCCTGGAAAAAGATTGTATATTCCATTAAGAATATTTCTGGAGAATTAGGTAGGTATGGTGCTTTGCTAGAAGCCAACCATGTCTTGTAAGAGAGCCAATGGGCCAAATTCAAAAGATTAGGGCAAAAACCTTTCACTCAAAAGAGTTGTTATTTATGAGCTCATGATTGTTATGGGGAAAATATCATAGCATGAAACCAATGTTGCTTTATTTCAGGTCCTAGTGGTGCTTGTTGGTTTCTATTGTTGTCCCAAGATCATAATTAAGCATTGAAAATAATGAATACTCAAAGAAGGATGGCGGAATCAAACTTACAATGAACAGATTATGAGATGTGTTGAAGACAAGATATCCTCCTTTGGTGATGCTTTGAAGTTTCGGCCAAGGAGGTTCTTTGAAGATGAATGAGCTCCAAATTTTTGAAAGGATTCCAAGCTCCAAGGTTGGTTTCCCCGATCACCTTTTATGATCCTTTGATGTGTGCTAGCAAGTGTAGAAAGAAAATAATTTCCTTTGTGCTTTGTTGATGATCACGACAATGAGCAAAATGGAGAGAGAAAGAGTGTTTTGATTTTTGTTTTCTAAAACAAGTTATACCAAAAGAGTTATCAAAGTTTTGGTGTATGGCTTTCAAAAAGTGAAACCAAATTTTGGAGCCAAAATGGCAATGAATGCTCTCAACAACCAACATCATGAATAGTGACAAGTTGTCACTCACCAAAAAGGTGAATTGACATCCATCACTAAAGTGACATGTGATGTGATGAGCGATGTGACGAGTGATGTGACTTATGGCCGC
Source organism: Zanthoxylum bungeanum (assembly GCA_019454045.1). NCBI lineage: Eukaryota > Viridiplantae > Streptophyta > Magnoliopsida > Sapindales > Rutaceae > Zanthoxylum > Zanthoxylum bungeanum. The sequence continues at coordinate 24,096 of SKCR01019477.1, read as the reverse complement.
ACTTGATTCAAAATCGGAGTGGCCTCGCAAACCCATCCCAGGCTCGATTTCGTTCATTCCAAATTAACGAATTTTCCGTTGCGACGTAATTAAATCAAATTTACTATTCACATCACTTGGAAATTAATTCTAAATTAATTCGTTTGCCCGAATTAAAATCCAATTTTAATTCCTCGTCGAAATCTAATTTCGTTTAATATATCGAATATATTATTTTAACGAATAATTCCGAATTAATCTTTCTCTCTCTTCAAATAGTATTTTAACCTAGATAAAATCTCTCCGTAATTAATCCAATATTTATTATGTTTGAATCATACGTCATCTGTGAATCTTCGGGAAGCGACCCAAGAGATCCCTGGATATATTGGAAGTAAATCCTGTCGTTGGACTATCCGAACATATTTTTACCGATTTACAAGACATGGTTGGCTTCTAGAAAAACGCCATGCCTACCCAATTCTCCAGAAATATTCTTAATGGAATATACGATCTTTGTTAGGTGTAGTATACGTAGTATTGTATATAGAGATCCAATATCGGATGTCACATGCAAGGCATAGGGCTGGAATAGTGTCTGCCCCGTACGAAGCATATATAGGATATCAAGCAACTAGTCTATTTAATTGGATAATCATGACTTAGTCATATTATACTGATGGTTGCAACACAATAGAGAATGAGTTCTGTATCCCTGCGTCATCATCATCTCCATATGACTGAAATGATACTTCCGTCTTGACATCACATCCAATACACTAAGATTCTCAATAAACCCAGAAAATGAGTACACAAAACCTATTAAGTCCCGGACGACCAAAACCAAAGCGTATTGATTGTCGCAAGTACTAGTGATGTAAGTCTCAGGTTAAGATCAAATACACCTACCCTGATGCGGATTCCCATAGACACATAGTCATACTACCAATGGAATTCCGCGGGGTTTATCCAAAGCGAACCTGTTTCCGTACCATTGGTAAACACAACCTCCTACCGCACTTGCATAAGTATCCAATACTTAAATATATGATAACTATGCTGTTACACTTCCATAACACGCACAAGTGCAATACTAGTCTATTCCACATTATCGATGTCCAGTAGCGATAATATTATGACTAGGGATGTTTTAATGATTAAACCGTTATGGATTGATACTGTCTCATATCTTATCAATTCGGAACTAATCATAAGGACTTTTACCATTTATATATCCAAGTAAATAAAATACAAAATGATAAAAGGCAATTTTCATTGCTACATAGTTAATGGGTACAAAAACCACAATATCTTTTACAAATAGTGATGTTATGGGTCATAACTGTTCAACAATCTCCCACTTGGCCTATAACCAGTCACTCAAGCATCTAACACCTGAACTATGTACATGTCGCTCAAACTTTTACTGAGGAATAACTTTCGTCAGCGGATCTGCAAGGTTGTCATCTGATGTGACCTTCTCGATCTTCACATCGCCACGATGTATGATCTCACGAATCAGATGGAAACGTCGAAGAAAATGCTTGGATCGTTGATGAGACCGCGGTTCCTTAGCCTGTGTTATAGCCCCGTTATTGTCACAATATAATGGAACGGGCTCACCTGCTAATGGAACTACTCCTAATCCAATTAGGAATTTTCAGATCCAAACTGCCTCTTTTGCTGCTTCAGCTGTAGTAATATACTTCGCTTCTATTGTTGAATCGACAACAGTCTCTTGCTTGGAAGATTTCCAGCTTATTGCTCTGTTATTCAAAAAAAATATGTACCCAGATTGTGACTTGCAATCATCTTTTTCGGTTTGGAAACTTGCATCGGTATACCCAGTTACCTCAAGTTCTCCATCTCCATAGATTAATAAAGCATCATTAGTTCATCTAAGATATTTATGGATATTCTTAACTGCCTTCCAGTGACCATCACCTGGATCGGCCTGATAGCACTACCCATGCTCAAAACATAGGAGACATCAGGTCGCGTATATATCATGGCATACATGATCGATCCGATTACCGAGGCAAACTGTATTTGACTCATGTTGTCTCTCTCATCTTGAGTTTAAGGACACATGTCCTTAGATAGAGTGATGACATGTGACACTGGCAACAGTCCCCTCTTGGACTGATCCATATTGAATCATTTCAACACTTTATCAACTTATGTACTCTGGGAGAGTCCAAGCAGCTTTCTAGATCTATCCCGATAGATCTTTATTCCTAGAATAAAGGCTGCTTCTCCCATATCTTTCATGGAGAATTTTAATGAAAGTCAAGCTTTCACCGACTTTAGCATGGGAATGTCATTGCCAATAAGCAATACATCATCAACGTAAAGGACAATAAATGTCAGTGTGCTCCCACTGACCTTCTTATACACACAAGGATCATCCTTGTTTTGAATGAAATCATATTCTTTTATGATCTCATCAAAACGTTGGTTCCAAGACCGTGATGCTTGCTTCAATCCATAAATGGATCGATTTAACTTACAAACCTTGTTTGGAAGTCTTGGTACGACAAAACCATCAGACTGTTGCATGTAAACATCCTCCAAAAGGTTTTCGTTAAGGAAAGCGATTTTGACGTCCATCTGCCATATCTATTAATCGAAATATTCAGCAATAGCAAGCATTATCCGAATGGATTTAATCATGGCAACGGGTGAGAAATTTTCATCGTAATTGACACCATGTCTTTGACGATACCCCTTCGCTACAAGCCTAGCTTTGTACATTTGTACGTTGCCATCTATATCAGTCTTCTTCTTGAAAACCCATTTGCAACCAATAGGCTTTATGCCAACTGGTGCATCAACCAGTGTCCAAGCTTGGTTAGTGTACATGGAATCCATCTCGGACTTCATGACCTCTTGCCATAAAGCGGAATCGATATCTTGTATCGCTTCCTCATACATAGTCGGTTCGTTATCCTCAAATACACCTACCATGATGCGGATTCCCATAGACACATAGTCATACTACCATGGAATTCCACAGGGGTCTATCCAGAGCGAAGCTGTTTCCGTACCATCGGTAAACACAACCTCCTACCGCACGTGCATAAGTATCCAATACTTAAATATATGAGAACTATGCTGTTACGCTTCCATAACACACACAAGTGTAATACTAGTCTATTCCGTATTATCGATGTCCAGTCTCGATAACACTATGACTAGGGATTTTTTAATGATTAAACCATTATGGATTGATATTGTCTCATATCTTATCAATTCGGAACTAATCATAAGGACTTTTACCATTTATATATCCAAGTAAATAAATTACAAAATGATAAAAGGCAATTTCCATTGTTACATAGTTAATTTATACAAAAACCACAATGTCTTTTACAAATAGTGACGCTATGGGTCATAACTGTCCAACAGTGCTGGGGTTGAACATCTATTTTGTGGACTTGGTTTTTTATGAGATGAATTTCCTTGGCCGAGTCCAGCTCAAAAAATAAGGCTTTAAGCCTTGATTCGTTGTGCACTTATTTCTCACGCAAGTGCTTGTTATGCTTTGGTGTTTATGTCATATGCATATATGTTGCAGTTAGCCAATTTTAAAATGATGCATATTATTTAATGTTATAAATAATATAACAAATTTTCGCTAATTTCGAATTAACAAATTTTCCGTTGCGACGTAATTAAATCAAATTTAATTAAATAATTATGCCTGGTAAAATTACTATCCACGTCGCTCGCGAATTAATTCTAAATTAATTCGTTTGCCCGAATTAAAATATAATTTTAATTCCGCGTAGAAATCTAATTTCGTTTAATATATCGAATATATTATTTTATCGATTAATTCCAAATTAATCGTTCTCTCTCTTCAAATAGTATTTTATCCTAGATAAAATCTCTCCGTAATTAATCCTAGATTAATTATGTTCGAAACCACCCATGAGATCCCTGGATATGTTGGCAGTAAATCCGATCGTCGGACTATCTGAACACGTACGTACCTCGTAACATATTTTTACCAATTCACGAGATATGGTTGGCTTCTAGCAAAACACCCTACCTACCCAATTCTCCAGAAATATTCTTAAAGGAATATATAATCTATGTCAGGCGTAGTATATATAGTATTGCGTATTACGATCCAGTATCGGATGTCACATGCAAGGCCTGGGGCTGGAATAGTGTCTGCCCTGTACGAAGCATATATCGGATTACTAGCAACTAGTCTCTTTTAATCGGATAATCATGACCTTGTCATATTATCCATATGGTTGCAATATATTAGAGCACCAGTTTTATATCCCTGTGTGATCATCATCTTCATATGACTGAAGTGATACTTCCGTCTTGACATCACATCCAATACACTATGATTCTCAATAAACCCAGAAGAGGCATACACGGAACCTGTTAAAGTCCCGGACGACCAAAACCAAAGCATATTGATTGTCGCAAGTACTAGTGATGTAAGTCTCAGGTTGAGACCAAATACACCTACCCTGATTCGGATTCCCATAGACACATAGTCATACTACCAATGGGATTTCGAGGGGTCTATCCAAAGCGAAGCTGTTTCCGTACCATCGGTAAACACAACCTCCTATCACACTTGCATAAGTTTCCAATACTTAAATAGATGAGAACTATGTTGTTACGCTTCCATAACACGCACAAGTGTAATACTAGTCTATCCCGTATTATCGATATTCAGTCTCGATAATACTACGACTAAGGATATTTAATGATTAAACTGTTATGGATTGATACTGTCTCATATCTTGTAATCCGGAACTAATCATAAAGACTTTTACCATTTATATATTAAAGTAATCAAATTACAAAATTATAAAATACAAATTCCATTGTCACATAGTTAATTTGTACAAAAACCATAATGTCTTTTACAAATAGTGACGCTATGGGTCATAGTTGTCCAAAAGGTAGAAAATTGTCAGAGGTGTTTAAAGAACTGAAAAGACAAGGACTCCTAAATCCCTTATAACCCAAACCACTTCCAAACCATGTGCCCCGCTACCTTGACCTAAACCTATATTGTTACCTCCACCAGTAAAAAGACCATGAATCTAACAAATGCACCCGTCTTAGGCATGAAATTCAAGACCTCATTGATGCCTAAAAAATACCCGACCCGGAAAAAGAACAACCCAATACACACAGAAACCCTCCACCCACATACATGATCAACTTCGCCCTACCCGACAGCCTTGTCCTTCAAACTCATAACCACCAAACTTCCCGCATTGGGATATGGGGCAATAGTAGTACAGATGAGATAGAGCAGAAGGGGGATTTCTGGAAAAACTTCTCGAACAGTGACAAGGAAGAGGTTGCAAAAAGGGGAAGTAAATGGGAAAAAGAAATACTACAGTTGGAGAATCTGATGTTTGAAATAAGCAAGAAGATGGAAGAAGGCGAGGCTGTAAATTTTAGAGATGCTCACTTTCCTGATCTGATTCAATTTTAGTCCTGCATTTATTAATAATAAAGACATTGATTTTGCCTACTTGTTTGAGTTTTTTCCTCAATAGTTATGCATGAGTCCGATGATGAAATTGTTTACTTTAGGGTGAAACTTTAGAAATGATAAGTGAGAGAGGTACTCTCGTTTGATATTTTAAGTAGATGTTCTTGACTAGACTCGCGAGCACTTAATTATAGGATCTTAGCAGTGAAAGCCTAAGTAGTCGGCAAGGTGACTGGTTGAAAAGAGTGTGGATTGACGAATGACCATTCGCTTAGATGTCCGTCTTGACTTACTTGTGTTATGATATGTGGTATGGTTGGAAACCAAAAGAAAAGTCTCTGAAGAAGAAAAACAAACCACCTATAACCGATAAATGTGAAGCTACCCATGGGCGAGTGTTAGGACCACCATGAGGAGAAATTCTACCTTAAAGGGTAAGTGTGTTGAAAAAAAAAGGAAAAAATGGGAGAAGACGAAAAAGAGACGAAAGAAAAGAAAAAAATCATATCACATTGAGTACAAAGAAATAATTTCAGAGCATGATCAAGACATCTAGGTTTGTTTGACCCCTCGATCCCATTCTTTGAAACAAAATCATTGAGTTGGCTTACCCAAGGATTAAGCTGTAAAATGACCTTAGCACACACATACTTTGAGTCTGGTCCAGATCATTTATTCAAACGGTCGGATTTGAGTTATATCAAGTACTTTAAAGGTTCTCTGGTTTCGACACTAGGCATCCTTTGAGGGCGACAATATGTATAACCATTGGGACTATCTCGTAAGAGGAAATATAGTATGTCGATATGGAACGTCAAATCAGATGATCTACTTTGGCCGAGTGCAAATGACGAAAGATAAAAAAAAAAGCTCAGCCAAGACTGGGGGTGTACAGTCTACCACCCCGCGAATAAAGGATATAACGAGAACTTGAGCCATAAGACAAAAGAGAACTACGCAATCACCAGAAAAGAACTGACAGAAAGAAACTGTAAGCAGGCCCAGGGGGCGACCAAAGACAGTTATAGACAAAGGACACCGAGGAGAAAAAAGAAGACCCAACCCAGCGGAATAGGAAACATATATATGCATACATGCATACATGTCATATACACACAATTTTGCTTTGTTTTTGTTCAAAGGTTTTGAAGAAAAGCGGCAAAGATAAAACACAATCAGGAACAAGTCCCGCAATTCAATTTGGGAATAAGACACACAATCGGGAACAAGACCCGCAATTTAATTTGGGAACAAGACCCACAATCGGGAACAAGACCCGTAATATAATTGGGAATAAGACCATAATCGGGAACAAGACTCGCAATTCAAATTAGGAACAAGACTCGCAACTCAAATAGGGAACAAGACCCACAACTGAAATAGGGAATAAGACCCTCAACTCGATTCAGGAACAAGACCCATAAATCAAATAGGGAACAAGACCCTCAACTCAAATCGGGAACAAGACCCACAATTGGGAACAAGACCCTCAATTCGATTCGGGAACAAGACCCACAACTCAAATCGGGAATAAGACCATCATCTCAATTCGGGAACAAGACCCACAATCGGGAACAAGACCCACAACTCATTCAGGGAACAAGACATTTATCTCAATTCAAGAACAAGACCCTCATCATAATTTGGGAACAAGACCCTCATCTCAACACAGTAACAGTTCGGGAATAAGACCCAGGAGTCACAGCACCTCGCCATCAAACTCATCTCAATTCGGGAACAAGACCCTCTTCACCTCACAATAACAATTCGGGAATGGACCATCTCTTATCAGCTCAGTGCTATAGTGATTCCTAAAGATCGCAACATCTTGCAGGGATGAACCTTGGGGTTGAAGCACCTCACCACCATGTCAATTCAGTTCGATGTTGGATAGTTATGACCCATAGCGTTTGTACAGATCATGGTGTTATTGTACAAATTAACTATGTGACAAAGGAGATTGCACTCTTATCATTTGTGATTAGATCACCTAGATATATAAATGATGAGAGGTCCTTATGATTTTTTCCTCGATTGAGAATGATATGAGACAGTATCAATCAACGAAGGATAAATCATTAAATATCCCTAGTCAGAGTATTATCGAGATTGGACATCGATAAATACGTAAAAGACTAGTATCGCACTTATGCACGTTGTGAGGGCACAACGGCATAGTTCTTATATATTTAAGTATGGATACTTATGCAAGTGCGGTATGAGGTTATGTTTCACCGATGGTACGAAAAACAGCTTCGCTCTGGATAGACCCCCTCGGAATCCCATTGGTAGTTTGACTATGTGTCTATGGGAGTCCGACATCAGGGTAGGTGTATTTGGTCTTAACCTGAGACTTGCACCGCTAATACTTACGACAATCAATATACTTTGGTTGAGGTCATCCAGGGCTTTAACCGGTTCTGTGTACGCCAATGCTGGGTATATTGAGAATCGTAGAGTATTGGGTGTGATGTCAAGACGGAAGTATCACTCCAGTCATAGTGGAGATGATGTCACACAGGATACGGTATTAATGCTCTTAAGTGCTGCGCGGCCATCGGGATATTATGACTAGGTCATGTATATCCGATTATAGAGACTAGTTACCAGAGATCCGACAAGTGCTTCGTACGGGGCAGACACAATTCCAGCCCCATGCCTAGCACGTGATCATCCGATAATGGACAGAAATACACAATACCACGTATACTATGCCTGATACAGATCCTTTATTCCTGTAAGGATATTTCCGGAGAATTGGGTAGGCATGGCGCTTTGCTAGAGGCCAACCTTGTCTTGTAAATCGGTAAGACGTAGTACAAGGTACTTACGTGTTCGGATAGTCCGACGACCGTATTTACTGCCAACATATCTGGGATCTCATGGGTCGCTTCCCAATGATTCACCGATGATGTATGACTCGCACTTTAATTAATCTGGGATTAATTAGAAGAGAGAGAAAATTAATCTGGGATTAATTTCGGACATATTTTATCTAGGATAAAATATCAATAAAAGAGAGAAGATGATTAATTTGGAATTAATCGGTAAATTAATATATTTGATATATTAAACGAAATTGGATTTTGACGCGGAATTAAAATTAGATTTTAATTCGGGCGAACGAATTAATTTAGAATTAATTCCTTGGCGACGTGAATAGTAGTTATGCTTGGCATGATTATTTAATTAAATTAGATTTAATTACGACGCAACGGAGAAATCGTTAATTTGGAATTAACGAACCCGAGCCCGAGTTTATTTACGAGTGCATTCGCATTTCGAATTCGAGTGCGGCACGTAAGTCAAATCAAGCGTCAAATCATTAGTCGATTCAAGCATCAAGTCACTTGTCACTTTGAGTGATGTGACTTGACAACTTGATTAATAAAGTGACTTGACACTTGATAGATGTGGCATTATGTGAGTTGATGTGGCTTTAACTGTTTGACTTTTTGAAAGCCAAATTAAAGTGAAATTCAGATGAAATTCACAAATGTGTATAAGTTACACTTAAAAGCCAAATGCAATTCAATTTTCGCACAACTCTCTCTCCCATTTCTTTCTTCAAGTTCACGCCCATAAGACAGTGAACTATTTTGGTTTTGCCGAAAATGGAAGCCAATATTTGTGATTTTATTGCAAGATCCAAGTGCTAGCACACTCCCGAGAGACATATGAAGGTGTTAGGGAAACTCACCCACGAGCCGGGAATCATTCGATGAAGATTCAAAGCTCAAAATGATGGAACAAAACTGAAATTATAAGGCAGTGGACTGCTGCAGTTTGACGCCACTTTGGAAGGGAAAATCTCATTTTGTTCTTCATCAAATCGTCTCAACCGATCGATGTGAGTATTCTGCTATCTCATTTGATGTATTCACACTTGTTTTTCATGTTGTTATGATCTTAGGACCTAGATTTAAACCAACAATGGTATCAGAGCCTTGGTTCAAACATGAAACATTTAGGGCTTAAAATTGGGTATTTTGAATTTGAGCATGATTTTATGAAATTGGATGATTAAGTATGCTTAAATGTGGTTGAATTGAAGATTGATTGGATCAATTTCATGAAAATGTGATTGGATCATTTTTCCCCAAATTGAATGTGTTGGCCGAATTCCTTAGCCCTATTAAGTCTTGGAATTTTGATTTTTTGGACATTGGATGTGTTGGAAATCATTCGGGTATATGATTTAATGTCGATTGTGTAATTAATTGGATTGAATTCGAATCGGACATAAAATCCCCAAATTACCGAGACTTTAGAGCATGAAATTGGGTTTGATTTTTCATCAATGTGTTGGACATGTGATAATGATGATGAACATGATTAATTAGGCTAATTGATGTTTTAGAAATGTTAATTGGAGAATTAATTGTGTTGAACACTTTATGTAATTAAATTGGAAATTTGGAATTTGGTAATTTAATTATTTGGGCCTAATTTTGGAAATTGGACTTTTAAAGTTGTAATTGGGCTTGTTGGGCTTTGTTGTACAAAGTAAGGTTAAGGAAAATTGGATTGGATCCAATTGGGCCCAAAACCACTTCCGTTAAGCCCAAATGCTACTTAATGAACCTTTAAAGTTTAATTGGGCCTAATGGGAAAGATTGATTTATGGGCTTATGGGGTAAATCCCGGATTGGATTTTGGTTATTCGGTTTGATCCGAGTGACCAAAAGTCCACACCTTATGAAATCAATTAAAAGCCCATTAGACTTTAATTGAATTGACGTTGGACGTTAATCGATCTTTGAGACGCGTTACGATTAAATTTGGAATTTAAGTCGTAAAAGGTTTATTATTAAAGTGTAATATTTAATTTGGAATTAAATAGCGAATTAGAATTAAATGCATATTAAATTGGATTTAATGTTGTAGTTTAATTTAATTCGAGAATTTATACTTTGAGTACTTATTCACAAAATGAGTTTCACTCGAGCAAAATCAAATCGTTGTTTGAACATTGGATGATCACTAATTATCAGATTAATTAATTTGATTAGATTGATTGATAACATGCTTGTGTGAATACTTGGTTGTGATGAATGAATAGTGTATATCGGATGGATATTAGTCGGGTGGGGGCAATTTTGGAAATTGTTGTAATAAATTCGATTTATTAAATTGGACCTGGGTGTCCACCTTATCACCTCTATTCTATTTGTATTCTCTTCTCACTTATTCCCCTAAATGTAAATGAGGTTTCTTTAGAAGTGTAGTGTAACGGGTAGAAGTAATACAAGTGCTAGCATGAGAGAGAAAGAGAGAGATTTGATATAGGATCAATGTGTTAAGTATTCATCCGCATATCATTATTATTTTTTATCATACTCGCTTTATTATGTATTTAGAATGCATGTTTAAGGGTGTATGATGATGAGACCTTAACAAAGATAATAAATTGGTAGCCAATTTGCATGCGAAAAATCCTCATTTTATATCATGTGTTTATCCTTCCATTTAGTGATTCTTACTCAAGATCAGAGACTGGCATTGGGTTGTTGGCCAAAGTCAAGCCCTTTTGTCCGTCGAAAATGTGTTTGAATCACGAGAGTTTTGTTCTATATCGGTGTCTTGTCCAAGTTGTAGTTTGTTGGCCAAAGTCAAGACCATTTCTTGTCACTCGACATTGATTACGAAGCTTTCCATGGTCAATGGGTCGCGCTTGACTGGGATCATTAGGTTTGTTGTGCCAAAGGCAAGGCCTAGTTAATTCAGAGGAAAAAGGTTAGGGTACGTATTGGATATGTAGGCATATATGTGATATATGTTTTGGACTTGGATGTCCACCTACCGGATCTGGGAGTTGGATTGGATCCAATTGATCTTAGAGATCTACCTAGTTAATTATCAGACAATTTGTTGGCCAAAGTCAAGATTGTGTGACATTTAACGGGATCCTAGCCAATTAGGAAACACGGTTTCCCGGGTACTCGACAGAGGGTTAGAGGCTCGCCGAAAAAATAGTGGGAGGCAAGAATTGAATTTGCAATATTCGTTCAATCACTTGCCATACGCGCTCAAACAAATATCATTCGTCGTTACAAAATTAAAATGTTAGTTGGACTAATATTTAAACGTTGTTTTAATAAATAGTTGGACTACATTCAAACCATTCAATTATAATTGATTTTATAATTGGATTATAATAATCAATATATTGATTTTTAATCTATTAAAATTATAGTTGATTAAATAGTTGGACTATTGTAATCATTATAATAAATAGTTCCTAAATCGTTGATTAAATAGTTAGACTATTAAAATCAAGATGTAATTGAAAGATTAGACATTTAAATATAATCTTGGATTAAAATATTTAAATGGTTTAATTTTCAAATTGGGAATTAAATTTCAGGATGGTCCTAGAAATAAATAATAAGTTACTTTATTTGATAAAATAACCTATTATGCCTTAGCCTAGAATTAAGCAAATAGTAGAGCGTAATCTTTGGAAGATTTATGTGATGATGACTTTAGTGCTTAATCAGATATACTTGTCATAAATCTATGTTTAGATTTAAGAAGTATTAAAATTGTAATTAATAATTCTTGGAGAATTAATGACTAATCTCAAAGAGATAAAGTCAAACTTTGCAATTATGTAAGTAGCGCAAGGCGCACCTTACTTCGATATTCTAGAAGGCCGAGGCTAGGCCAAAAGCTTCTAAAATGTTAAAAAAGGGCAAAGGCAAAATCATTATAATCTTCTGGGAAGATAAAGGACATATCCTAAAATGTATGCTTAAATGTGGCAAACGGGATCGCGTAAGCGTGACTGCCGTTTGGACAAAGCAGACATGAAGGAATTAAAGAAAGGTCAAGGCTCTGACTTTAAATATGTTTTTCATAATTATGTTCACTACTAGTATTGAAATTGGATTTTAAATACTTAGTGTGGTACATAGAATATATGTACTGATGTGCAGAATCTGCTGTGAGCAGGATACTGACTTCAGTTGAGATTTAATCTGCGAATCGGAAATGGGATGAAAGTCGCTGTTTCGACCGTAGATACCTAAGTTTAGGAACTACCCTTCGGGTGTGTACCTATATTAGGAAACTGTTATAATGTAACTAGTTTGAATATGAACATTATCTCTATATCAGTGTTTAGCCCGCTGCGGGTGAACCTTTATGTTCTAAGACACTAAAGTGTTTTTTATACATAAAGATGATATTGAGATAAACACATTAGATGTGAATAACAGTATTTATATTTTGAATATAAATAAAATCTCGAACATATAATATGACAAACTAATAGCTCATACTGATTTGATCAAAAGAGACTTATTTGTGGCATTGTTGTTTGGGACACAATTTAATGAGACTCGTATATCCACAATTTTGAAGAGTGGGTACTAGGACTGATTTGACTATTCAAATAAAGTCTACGAATCTAATTTATTAGGTAAAGTACCTAAAACACTATTTACTTGGTAATAGTGTAAGTGCCACCGATCTGTTAACCCTATTCATAGTGAAGTAAGTGGGGCCCATATCTAGCTAGGCTAGATGTGGATATGAATGTTTCGTGACCTTAACAGATGTGGCATCACATTATGGTTATGTGTTTCTTTTGAAGAACACAAATCGAAAACTTTTAAAGTTTCGACACGAAATAAACAAACAGATCGGCTAAAGTATTAAACCGTCACGATAAGACCGTAATGGAAAACACTTAAGCAATAAGTTTAACAAATACATGAAAGAGTATAATATTCTTTCAAATGAGGACTCCATCTAGAACACGTCAATTTGACGATGTGTCCGAACGGAGAAACTGGATTTTGTTGGACATGATAAGGTTATCATGAGTCCCTCTGAGCTACCATTTTCCTTCAACGGATAACATTAACAGTGCAAAACTTATTTCGAATAAGGTTCCATAAAAAAAAATCTGTTTGACAGAATTCATATTGGATATGAACGGGAAAGAAATAGGGTTTCACTTTTTTTTTTTGATAACACACTCCTGAAGATTTGGGAATGCAAGGCATACGTTTGGATGATACCAAACCAGAACCCAAATTGATAAGTGCCAAATTATAAGTTATCCTAGGGAAAACCATAAGTATAGTACTTATACATCTCACTAGAGAACAATTTTAATTGTTGCTCACCATGCGATTTTCCTTAGAGGAATACCGATATGCAGTGGTAAGTGGGAGGACAGTAAAACTCGATGAAAATCGGAGTGATACTTTTCATGGCACGAAGTCCTTAATGGAACACAAATAGTTCATCAAGAATGAAACTATACCAGTAATCTTCAAATACACAAGAACCGCGTAGATCGGAGAGAATCAGAAAACAACCTGGGGTATGGGTTTCTGATGTCACCTCATAAAGATGTCAATCTTATTGAGGAAGAAAAAACCGACTACGAATGAGGAAATGATACAAGGTATCGACTCCCTTTTATGGCAAAAGTGCCATGAGTCCGAAATGGATTCCATGTGAAACAACTATGTTAAGATACTAGTTGATGTACCATAAGACATTATGCCTATAGGTACTGTATAAGTCTACAAGAAAGACATACATGGAAGGCAACATACCAACGTACTGAGCTAGGCTTGTAGCGAAAGGTATCGTTATCAACATTGTGTTGATTACGGTTCAACCTTTTACCTGTTGCCACGGTAAATCCATTGGAAATTCTTGCTGTAGCTGCACGTTTCATTTATGAAATGTGTCAGTTAAAGGTCAAAATCGCTTTCCTTAAACGGAAACCCTTTGGAGGATGTTTATAACATCCTGACGATTTTATCGTACTAAAACCAGCAAACAAGGTTTGGCAGGTTATTCGATCTATGTTTGGATTGAAACAAGCATTAGGTTCTTGGAACTAACGTTTTGATGTAATCATAATAGTGTATGATTTAATTCAAAACGAATATGATTCTTGTGTATATAAGGAGGTTAGTGCGAGCGCACTGACAGTGACTGTCCTATAAATAATGATAATATATATCATTTCTTGGAAATGAGATTCCCATAATAAAAATCGGCGAAAGCTTGGCTTTCGAGAAAATTCTCCGTAGAATTCTTGGGAGTAACAACCATTATTCTAGGAAAAAGATCTACTGGGATAGAGTAAGTTGTTAAAACTCTGCGAGAACTCGTACATTGGAAATATACGTGACTTGGTGTCTCATACGCATTGAGCATATGGATTCACAATCAGGCCAATCCAAGTGATAGTCACTGGATTGATGTTAAGAACATCCGTTAGAATCTTAGAGGTCTAGGGATGCTGTCTTAATCTGTGGAGAAGTAGAACTTGAAGTGACTGGGATCACTACTGCAAGTTTCCAAATCGATAAAACGACTAAAAGTCGCAAATGGTACTATACAGTTTGAATAACGGTACAGTGAGCTGGAAAGCTTCCAAGCAAGATACTGTTACCGAATAAACAACAAATGCGGATTATTACTGCAGCTGAGGCAGCAATAGAAGCCATTTGGGTCGATAATAAATCTAATTAGATTCGATATAGTTCTGTTAGCAGCTGAGATAGGCGTCAGCATAGGCTAAAGAATTAATGGTCTCATCAACGATCCAGATACATACTTCGACTATTCATCTGATTCGTTCGGATCATACATCATGGTGATGTGAATGATCGTATAAATCGCATCAGACGATAATCATACAAATCCACTGACGAAAGCTTTTCTCAACAATTTGAGCCAACCGTATATAGTTCGGGTGTTAGGCACTCGAGTGACTGGCTATAGGCCAAGTGGGAGATTATTGGACAGTTATGACCCATAGTGTCACTATTTGTACAGATCATGGTGTTGTTGTACAAATTAACTATGTGACAAAGGAGATTGCATTCTTATCATTTGTGATTAGATCACCTAGATATATATATGATGAGAGGTCCTTATGATTTGTTCCTCGAATGAGAATGATATGAGACAGTATCAATCAACGAAGGATAAATCATTAAATATCCTTAGTCAGAGTATTATCGAGATTGGACATCGATAAATACGTAAAAGACTAGTAGTATCGCACTTGTGCACTTTGTGAGGGCACAACGGCATAGTTCTCATATATTTAAGTATGGATACTTATGCAAGTGCGGTGAGGAGGTATGTTTCACCGATGGTACGAAAAACAGCTTCGCTCTGGATAGACCCCCTCGGAATCCCATTGGTAGTTTGACTATGTGTCTATGGGAGTCCGACATCAGGGTAGGTGTATTTGGTCTTAAACTGAGACTTGCACTGCTAATACTTACGACAATCAATATACTTTGGTTGAGGTCGTCCAGGGCTTTAACCGGTTTTGTGTACGCCAATGCTGGGTATATTGAGAATCGTAGAGTATTGGGTGTGATTTCAAGACGGAAGTATCACTCCAGTTATAGTGGAGATGATGTCACACATGATACGGTATTAATGCTCTTAAGTGCTGCGCGGCCATCGGGATATTATGACTAGGTCATGTATATCCGATTATAGAGACTAGTTACCAGACATCCGATAAGTGCTTCGTACGGGGCAGTCACAATTCCAACCCCAGGCCTAGCACGTGATCATCCGATACTGGACAGAAATACACAATACCACGTATACTACGCCTGATACAGATCCTTTATTCCTGTAAGGATATTTCCGGAGAATTGGGTAGGCATGGCGCTTTGCTAGAGGCCAACCTTGTCTTGTAAATCGGTAAGACGTAGTACAAGGTACTTAAGTGTTCGGATAGTCCGACGACCGTATTTACTGCCAACATATCTGGGGATCTCATGGGTCGCTTCCCAATGATCACCGATGATGTATGACTCGCACTTTAATTAATCTGGGATTAATTAGAAGAGAGAGAAAATTAATCTGGGATTAATTTCAGACATATTTTATCTAGGATAAAATATCAATAAAAGAGAGAAGACGATTAATTTGGAATTAATCAGTAAATTAATATATTTGATATATTAAACGAAATTGGATTTTGACGCGGAATTAAAATTAGATTTTAATTCAGGCGAACGAATTAATTTAGAATTAATTCATTGGCGACGTGTGAATAGTAGTTATGCTTGGCATGATTATTTAATTAAATTAGATTTAATTACGACGCAAAGGAGAAATCGTTAATTTGGAATTAACGAACCTGAGCCCGAGTTTATTTGCGAGCGCATTCGCATTTCGAATTCGAGTGCGGCGCACAAGTCAAATCAAGCGTCAAATCATTAGTCGATTCAAGCATCAAGTCACTTGTCACTTTGAGTGATGTGACTTGACAACTTGATTAATAAAGTGACTTGACACTTGATAGATGTGGCATGATGTGAGTTGATGTGGCTTTAACTTTTTGACTTTTTGAAAGCCAAATTAAAGTGAAATTCAAATGAAATTCACAAATGTGTATAAGTTACACTTAAAAGCCAAATGCAATTCAATTTTCACACAACTCTCTCTCCCATTTCTTTCTTCAAGTTCACGACCATAAGACAGTGAACTGTT
Source organism: Zanthoxylum bungeanum (assembly GCA_019454045.1). Lineage (NCBI taxonomy): Eukaryota > Viridiplantae > Streptophyta > Magnoliopsida > Sapindales > Rutaceae > Zanthoxylum > Zanthoxylum bungeanum. The sequence continues at coordinate 7,142 of SKCR01019477.1, read as the reverse complement.
TTGGGTTTGCCAAAAATGGAAGCCAATATTTGTGATTTTGTGGCAAGATCCAAGTGCTAGCACACTCCCGTGAGACATATGAAGGTGTTAGGGAAACTCACCCACGAGCCGGGAATCATTCGATGAAGATTCGAAGCTCAAAATGATGGAACAAAACTGAAATTATAAGGCAGTGGACTGCTGCAGTTTGGTGCCACCTTGGAATGGAAAATCTAATTTTGTTCTTCATCAAATCGTCTCAACCGATCGATGTGAGTATTCCGCTATCTCCTTTGATATATTCACACTTTTTTTTCATGCTTGTTATGATCTTGGGACCTAGATTTAAACCAACACCCGAAGCAATAGGCAAGTCAGGCAGCAGCTGGCGAGCCAGGTAAGTAAAAATACAGTGCATAACTTTGATAGGATTGTCACTGTTACACACTGCACAAATCCCATCAAAGTGGGGGCGACTGTAGGCACTGTATTTTTATAAATAAGTCCCGGTGATGAGTCTCACATGGAGACACTACCATTTAAGTCACTGAAGTCACGGGAAACAGACGTTGGAAGGGAAAAGTCAGAAATTGATACCTTGTTGGATTTAATTCGTTTGCTTAGCCTCGGGTTTGCTCGTTCGGCCTCTGTTTTAAAACTTATCCTTCGCCCCAAAACCCCCGCAAGCCACACACCAAGCCCTTACACCACCAAGCCACACACCAAGCCCACCAAAAGGGACCAACCACACGCCCAAACCCCCTAATTCACGCCCAAAGCCTTCCAAAATAACAAATTCACACATTAAACACATTTTGAACTCAAATCAAATTACCTTCCCAAATTAAAAGATTCAAATCAAATCTCATCAATCACCTTCCTAATTAAATTAAATCACATTCCTAAACTACATAAAATAAAATAAAATCAAATCAAATCAAATTACCTTCCTAAATTGAAGAGATTTCCTTATGATACACAAATTAAATATCCCCTCATAATTACACAATATCCTTCCCTATTCGCATAAGGACAACCCCAACCCTTGCCTATAAAAAGGACCTTAAACCAAACCCTTCACACCTCCTAGCCTAGCATTCACGTCTCTCCTCTCTCTCCCCTAAAGATTCACGCCCAACACAAGGAAAACCCTCCTCTATTGCCATGAAACAACCTTGAAATTCCCTCGAAATTACTGAGACAATAAGCCCTGAAACCTTCCTTAACCACCACAGAATCACAGCTCAGAAACAGCCCTCATTCACTCCCAAACACAGCACAGAAACAACCCTCCTTCAAGCCCAAACACTAACCAGAAATAGCCCTCATTCACGCCCAAAACACTGCCTAGAAACTATCCTCTTTCACAGCAAACAGCCGCCCAAAAACTGCACAAAACAGCCCCCAAAACTGCACAAACAGCCCCCAAAAAGTCCTTAATTCACCCCCTAAAACTGTACCTTAAACAACCCCCAAACCACTAAAAAACTGCACTCTAAAAATAGTAAAAACAGCAGCCCAAAATAGCGAGGCAGCGAAGGAAAACTTTGAATCGGTGAATCAGAAAAGTTACAAAGCATTACCCTTCCGACGACTGCGTATCACACTTCCAAGAGGCAACTTAAAAGGTAAGACCTGAGGGCACCCTTTTATTTATTCCCGTTCTTTTTTTTTATTATTTATTATTATTTTTTCGCATGCGTATTATTGGTTTCTGTATGTTGTGGACATTGGATGAATGATTTTGTGTTACCTCTCACGATATATCGGATGGAAACCCAGACGTAAATTCCGTAACCGAATCTGAATGCATGGTAGTGCGGTCTGTACTTGGGATACAATTCGACCTACCACTTGAGAAATGCACATATTTTGTTTCATCCAATCTTGTGTTTATCTAGTGTTTATTAGAAATAATATGTCATGATTTAGTTCTTTCTTTTAGGTTATGAATTTGATTATTTCTCTTTAATTTTTATGCTTAGACAATTACTATTTGTTTATGTTTCTGTATGTATTAATTTAATATGTTCATGAAGTCGTGTGCTTGCCGTTATTCCGACTTACTTTCATGTATGCAAACTTAGATATAGGTTTTACTTTTATACATGCAAACTTAGATTTAGGTTTTACTTTTATGCATGCGAACTTAGATTTAGGTTTTACTTTTGTGTATGCGAATTAGACCTAGGCTATTCTTACGTATGTAGGTTGCGTAGACTTGGTTAGATTATTGCACAAATCTTTTCATTACAAGTGGCATAAGTAAGGGACCATTCCGAACCCAAAGGTTTGAGGTCTTCCCTTGCGAGGGGTGAGTGCGGCCTTAAATCATTTTCCCAGTTCACCTGGGTGGCGACTCCATTATTCTCCGGTTTAGTCTCTCGTGGACTATTCCGTACTCCCGACTAGGCTGCAAGCCTGGAACAGTATCGTCGATTTCTGTGTCCTACAATATCCTTTTGATATCTCCGTTTTAAGGAGAGTTATGATTAAGATGGAGAATGATATCTACCTGTACATGTATGAGTTTTATACATTTTTTATGTTATACTTGATAATCTTAATGCTTTTCACAGTATATTGTTGTTTGTGGATGTTTCAGGTAAGTAGGTTTGTTTCTGAGATGACACTGATTTTCAAGAGTACTTGGTTAAGTATTAGATCGAGTCCTAATATAATAAGTCATCATTTTGATGGTTGATAGTTAACTACTTTCTTTTTGGGTCTATACCGTAGTATTTGTATTATGTAGTGTTTCTTCACGAAATGCCAAAGGGTGAGATTGTTAGTTCCATTTTTATTGGCAATGCCCGTGACAAAATAAGTTCAATTGAGTTGTAATTTATCTTCTAGTACTTGGAGCAATTGGAATGGTTTTTGACAAAGCTGAAATATCTTCGTTAGTGGCTCATTCGTTTAGGCATTAGAACGTGTGGCGTTAGTGTCCCGTTCTAAATTGGGTTCGAACGACACATTCCAGAGAACAAACATTCGAGGCAAGTTCTTGTTGGGTTCAAACGAGATAATTCTAGACAGCAAATGTTCGAGTCACGTTCTTGGTGAGTTCGAATGGGGACATTCCAGGAGCATCCGTTCATGGTGCGTTCGAGTGGCGTTCAAACAAGTCTTTCAAGTAGGCACGTGTTTGTGCAACATTTGACTAAGCGTTCGAACGCCAGTCGCATCTGAATGCGTTTTTCAGCCTTTTACCTTTGAAAAACCCTAGCTTTTCCCCTATCTATAAATAGAACACGTAGCCACCATCCCCAATCGTTGAAATATATTTTCATTGAGCCAAAATATCTCAAAGCTTTCAACCTTCTTGATTCCATCATTGAAGACTTCTTCATCTTCTTATTTTCTTCATTAATGGTGTGAATCCCTCTTTGATAAACATTCAACAAGACATAACCCAAAATTCCCAATCCTTTAGAGTTCTTTAGGAGAAAAATTGGTAGTCGAAGTTCCGGCGTCAGAGGTGATACAATCTACTCAGAGACTTCAGAGGTTCTAAAGAAAACCGTGGGTCACGTGCTTGAGGAGTTGCCTCGAGTTCTTGCAGTATTGAGGTACTTTAGTCGGTGGAGTTGCCACCAAAGGTCTTGACCATTGTTGTAAGTTTTTCTCTATATAGTGGATTGGGCTGGTAGCCGATATACCCGGAGTGGTTTTTTTTTCTCGCACGAGTTTTCCACTTCAACTAAAATTATTATGTTGATTTTGTGTGATTGATTTAATTTTCCGTAATTTATCTAATTGGTTTTTATGGTGGTTGCTTGTTGACATCCATAGGCACATTAATTAGGACTTGTCTTAATTAATTGTGATTAATTCCGCATAGGGTCAGAATCTTAGGATAATCTCGGATTTTCAATCTTTATTATAGGACAGGTATTTTGTTCTGTATGCTTATGATTTTACTTGCATGACACTCTTTTTGAGAGCTTGTTGCAGCTAACTTCTGAGCTTACAAAGTTGAAGACTTTTAAGTTTCACCTACTACTTATTTTGAGTGGCAACATTATTCACCTGGAAAGAACAGACTCTACTGCATAATTTGTAAACCATACAACATTGATTTAGCATAAAATGGCCATACATCTTATTGAAGTCGAAAAATATCGACCCCTAATGGTTCATGTTGAACCTCTATGGACCAACTTTGGACATAATTAATATTTAATTTGTCTTGACATGGGAGAAAATTATGACTTACAGGAATGGAAAGTAGTCTTGTATTAGCTCTACTGGTGAAACATAGAAACTGTTTAAATGAACATTCACTTATATGTTTTAGTAGGCTAAGAGACATAATCCACCTCAAAGCTAATTGATTATTGAGAAATTCTCAAACTAAAACTCAACATTAACCTAGTTTTTATGAATATGTACCTGCAAAAAGATTATCGCTATAGTTAGGAGATTGGCATGGCAATATACTGCAAATGGTATTCACATGCAGGACTTTAAAATCAGCCGAATCTGGGACATGTTCTTTGTTATAGGGATCTCCATTGGAACATTTGGGCTTGTCTCAAACACATACCAGACAGGCATGTTGATAACTGTTTTCCAAATTCTTACTTCAAAGCCTTTTGCTGCTTTTGTGTCATATTAACTATATTAGAAATTTAGGCTAAAGTAGCATAAAAGAAAAGCAAAAACAATTGCACAAAAACACTCAATTTATTTGGCTAAAATTGGACTACATATGAGGGGTTGATGCGGTTCACTATGTTTAAAGAGAAAAAATATAAGAGTTTCAAAAATTATATCAAAACCTAATATGGTCTAGGCCTATTTATCCGTTCCTCCATTACATAAATTAAATCTCACAAAATATCTCATAATATTTTCTAATTGACCGCCAAGTGAAACGAGTCAAATCTGAACTAAGTCATACACTACCAAAAACTATTGGTGGCTTTCTTTGTGTATTGTTCCTAGAACATTATAAGGATCTAATAAGCATGCATAACAATAGATTTTATCATTATAAGGTGCGGAATAGACTTACAATGAGTGATAGAGCTTTTAAAAATTTTGAGATCCAATATCTCCAAGATCCAATCTTTAGGATGATTCCAAGCTTTAGGATGATTCCAAGCTTTTGAGTTGTTTCCCTATCACCTTTGTTCACTTCCAAAGTGCTAGCTTTTATTGATTTGAAAAACAAATCAAAGAGAGGAGGAGAGCATGAAAATCGGCCAAGCCTTAGCTCCTAGGGTTTGTTGTGTTTTGATTTGTGTTAAGTGTTCACAAAAAATGAGACCTTTTGTTATTTACCAAAAGGTGAAACCATTTCACCTTTTACCCCAAACAAGGTAGAGATTGGTAAATGGTTTACATAAAGCAAAACAGGTAGTTGTGTGGTGGGAACACCTACCCACATTTTGGCTCCAAATATTTGAATCCGAAATTCAAATATCTCTACGGGCATTTGTCGCGGCTCGGTTCCGTTTAATCCTCGATTAAATGAACCTTCGTCGTTAAATAATTAAATCTAATTTAATTAATAACGATGCCTCGCAATATATTAGACGTCGTTCACGAACTAATTCTAAATTAATTCGTTCGTTCGCATTAAAGTCCGACTTTAATCTCGTAATGAAATCCAATCCATTTAATATATCCGATATATTAATTTTAGCCCATTTGAATAAATTAAATAGAAAAATCAAATTTAACTATTAAATTTATTTTACCGATTAATTCCAAATTAATCCCGTTCTTTCTCTACTGAACACTTTTAATCCCACATTAAATAAAGCCCAAATTAATCCCAGATTAATTTTCTCTCTCTTAATTAATCCCAGATTAATTCTAATTTAAGTCAACTGTCATCGGTGAATCCTTGGGAAGCGACCCAAGAGATCTCTGGATATGTTGGCAGTAAATCCGGTTATCGGACTATCTGATAAAACGAGTACCTCGTACCACGTGCTTACCGATTTACAAGACATGGTTGGCTTCCAGCAAAACACCGTGCCTCCCTAATTCTCGAGAAATATTCTTACTGGAATATATATCTATGTCAGACGTAGAATACCTAGTATCTCGTATTTCGATCCAGTATCAGATGTCACGTGCTAGGCCTGGGGCTGGAATAGTGTCTGCCCGTACGAAGCACATATCGGATATCAAACAACTAGTCTCTTTGAATCGGATAATCATGACCTTGTCACATTATCCCGATGGTTGAACACAATAGAGAACGAGTTATGAATCCCTGCGTGATCATCATCTCCATATGTCTGGAGTGATACTTCCGTCTTGACATCACATCCAATACACTACGATTCTCGATAAACCCAATAGAGGCGTACACGGAACCTGTTAAAACCCTGGACGACCAAAACCAAAGTTTACCGATTGTCGCAAGTATTAGCGATGTAAGTCTCAGGTTAAAGACCAAATACATCTACCCTGACGCGGACTCCCATAGACACATATACATACTACCAATGGGATTCCGCGGGGTCTATCCAGCGAGCGAAGCTTTTTTCCGTACCATCGGTAAAACACAACCTCATATCACACTTGCATAAGTATCCTATACTTAAACATATGAGAACTATGCCGTTATGCCCTCACAACGCGCACAAGTGCAATACTAGTCTATTCCGCATTATCGATGTCCAGTCTCGATAATACTACGACTAGGGATATTTAATGATTAAACCTTTATGGATTGATACTGTCTCATATCATCTCAATCCGGAACTAATCATATGGACTTTTACCATTTATATATCAAAGTAAATAATTTACGAAATGATAAAAGGCAATTTCAATATTACATAGTCAATTTTGTACAAAAAACACAATGTCTTTTACAAACAGTGACGCTATGGGTCATAATTGTCTAACAATCTCCCACTTGGCCTATAGCCAGTCACTCAAGCATCTAACACCTAACTATGTATGTGCTTCTCAAACTTTTACTGTGAAATAGCTTTCGTCAGCGGGTCTGCAATGTTGTCATCTGATGCGACCTTCTCGATCTTCACATCGCCACGATGTATGATCTCACGAATCAGATGGAAACGTCGAAGAACATGCTTGGATCGTTGATGAGACCGTGGTTCCTTAGCCTGTGCTATAGCCCGTTATTGTCACAAATAATGGAACGGGCTCAGCTGCTAACGGAACTACTCCTA